>PVIU01000001.1:620928-804086 GCA_004026605.1 Ondatra zibethicus | reverse complement strand
TGGGAAAAGGGAACACTTCTGCATTGCTGGTGGGAATGCAAGCTGGTACAACCCCTATGGATGTCAGTGTGGTGATTTCTCAGAAAATTAGGAAACAACCTTCCTCAAGACCCAGTAATACCACTTTTGGGTATATATCAAAAGATGCTCAATCGTGCCACAAGGACATGTGCTCAACTATGTTCATAGCAGCTTTATTTGTCATAGCCAGAACCTGAAACAACCTAAATGCCCATCGAAGAATGGATAAAAAAAATGTGGTACATTTACACAATGGAGTACTACATAGCAGAAAAAAAAAACGACAGCCTGAATTTTGCAGGAAAATGGATGGAACTAGAAAGCATTATTTTGAGTGAGGTCACCCAGACACAGAAAGACAATTATCACATGTACTCACTCATAGGTGGTTTTTAAACATAAGGCAAAGAAAACCACCTTACAAACCACAATCCCAGGGAATTTAGACAACAATATGGACACTAAGAGAGACCTACATAGATCTAATCTACGTGGGAAGTAGAAAGTATAAAAAGATAAGATCTCCTGAATAAATTGGGAGCATGGGGACCTTGGGGGAGGGTTAAAGGAGGGAGGGGAGTGGCAGGAAGGGGAGCAGAGAAAAATGTAGAGCTCAATAAATATCATGGGAAAAAAAATAAAGTGTCTTTTAAGTTAGTTTTGTTTTCTTCCTTTTGTGTGCTTGTATGAGAGTCGGGGACAATCTCTTGAGGGAGTTGGTTCTTTCCTTCTGCCCTGTGAGTCCTGGATATCAAATTCAGATGGGCAGGCTTGGCAGCAAACACCTTAACCCAATAAGCCATTCTCACTGGCCTGAAACAATAAATTTTTGTTGTCTATAAGCAGTGGTGGCACACTCCTTTAATCCCAGCACTTAGGAGGCAGAGGCAGGTGGTTCTTTGTTAGTTCAAGTCCAACCTAGTCTACAGAGCAAGTTGCAGGACAGACAGCAAAGGCTACACAGAGAAACCCTGTCTCAAAAAAAAAATCCAACAAGTAATAATAATATAAAAATATACTTTGGGTTAAATTTGAATTTATTTTTTAAAGTTGCAAAAATAGGCCTGAACTCTTCCAGTTTCCCCTTTGTTCATATTGAAATACATTTTGTATAATTAAGAGAATGACATTGTTTTGGCTGGGCAGTGGTGGCACACGCCTTTAATCCCAGCACTCAGGAGGCAGAGGCAGGTGGATCTCTGTGAGTTTGAGGCCAGCCTGGTCTACAAGAGCTAGTTCTAGGACAGGCTCCAAAGCCACAGAGAAACCCTGTCTTGGAAAATGAAAAAAAAAAAAAAGAAAATGACATTGTTTCATCATGATTAATCAGGCTGCATACTTGACCCAATGATCCTCTCATAATAAACTCTGCTTTATCACACAAATGCAAGCATAGGCTCAGAGAGGAAAGATTCTTTGCCCAACGTTATATAGCAGAATGAAAGGAGAGGTCCTTTCTACTGGGGCTGACCCACTGGTTGTAAGGGTTGCCCATGTGGCCTTGCCTTTGCTGGATGGGTAGGACTGCAGTACCAACTCTGGACATGCTGGAGCATCACACAAAATAGACAGACTTCCCTTGGGTACCATTCATTCATCCATACAGTTGCCTGTAGAAGAACATTCCTTCAGATTTGTGTAGCTGTTACCTTCCCCATGAATGGCCTTGAAGGAAATTCTAGAAACCCGCAAACACAACCGTGATGGAAGGAG
The DNA here is from genome assembly GCA_004026605.1 of Ondatra zibethicus. Lineage (NCBI taxonomy): Eukaryota > Metazoa > Chordata > Mammalia > Rodentia > Cricetidae > Ondatra > Ondatra zibethicus. Next base: position 802,352 of record PVIU01000001.1, on the reverse strand, counting down.
AGATGGGACAGAGGCTTGTTGACCAGGCCTGCACTCTGACCCTGCCACCTACTACTGACTTCAATTTTTTTTATTTATTTTAAATCCTAAGGATGGAAGGGAAGGCATAGCCCATTTGGGAGAGTGTTTGCATTATGCCCACGGCTCTATGTTCCATCATGGTACCAGATAAATCAAGCACTATGGTGTTTGCCTGTAATCCCAGCACTTGTGAAGTAGAAGCAAGAGGATCAGACATTCAAGGTCAACCTCAGCTCCTTGTGAAGTTCTAGGCCACCTTGGAATGCATGAGACCTTGATTCAAATAAATAAATAAATAAATAAATAAATAAATAAATAAATAAGGAAGATGAATCAGTGGTAAACTATCTATTCACTGACATATTTGACAGTTAGACAAGATGAAGGCTCTGTCCACAACCCCAACACACATCCCATCCTCATCAAGCCTGGAGTCTTAGTAATGAGCAGTGGTAAGCAAAGAAATAAACAGGAAGAGTCCCTAAAGACAAAGGCTCCCATTAAAGCAATACAAAATGGGGACACTTGCCTTTCTGATTTAGAGACGGTTCTCAGGAGGTGGATTTCACCTTTTCTTGGGGAAAAATGGGAAACATTGGGAGAAAAGAAGATCTGAAAGCCAGTGTCCTGACAATCAGGCCATGGTTTCCAACCAGGGCTACACAATGTAACACTCTGAGAAGCTGTTATCAGTGTGTCACTGAAGGCCAGAATCCAGATATCTACATTTCAAGATGTGGGACTTACTCATTAGCACAAGAACTGGGGAATGTAGCCTAATGGTAGAACACGTGCCTAGCATGCCTGAAAACCTAGGTTTGATCCTGAGTACCACAAAACAAACAAACATAAAATATGGGGATGGGGGATATAAGCTATAGTTGTTCCTGAAGTCCTAGGTTCAACCTATAGCTCCTCGAAAAAGGAAAACACAAATGTATATGCTGGGTGTGGTGGTACACTGCCAGAGTTTTAATTACTATGCCTTAGAGATCCCTAAACAAAGACGCCTCTGACCTGCAAGCCCCTTGCCCAAGGACAGATAGTTCCTGAAATGCTGCAGGCTACCGTTTATGGGAGACAGCAAGTCACAGGTTGTTTTTCTCTTCCCTAAACAAGTTTGTTTGACCCATCTACACCAGAAGTGCTTGATCACATGTTGGCAGGAGGTTCACAGAAAATACGACAGGATATACGTTTGCCCCAGATTGGATGTAGGCTGTAGGTGAATCAGGATGTATGCTTTCCCCTGAAGAACCTGATGGGAAATGAAGTGAATTATGGGTTTTCCTCCGTAAGCCCTTGCAAAACTTGATTGGAGCCATTTCCCGGGAACCTGGGTATGGACCTGGCCAGAGCCTATCCACCTGGCCAGTATTTAATTAAAACTTGCTTCAAATTTGGCTTTAAACTGTGGTAGTGGTATATATATGAGCTAATTGGAAACAAACCTAAAAGAAAGAAAAGAGCATGCACCACCATGCAGCCTAGCTTCTTTTATTTTCACTCACCGTTTGTACTTAATCTTTTAAGGTTAGATAACAGCTCTTATCTCTAAATCATGTGTTGGTGTACTTTTATAATCCCAGCACTCCAGAGGCTGGGGTAGATCGTCAGGAATGTGAAGCCAGCCTGGGCTACACAGTGAGTTACAGGCCTGAGATAATGGGTACTTTTCCAAGACACAACTATTCTGTCTGTACTGATGGGGGTCTCGACTTAAAGCAAAGTCAGGGAAATAAAGTGTTATTATTATTATCTGTTTTCTTTTTTGTTTTATGTATTACAAGTGTTTGCCTATGTGTTTATATGTACACAAGGTGCCCGTTCAGAAGAAGACACTGGATCCCCTGAAACTGGAGTTACAGATGCCTGCAAGCCACCATATGGATGCTGAAAACCAAACCCAGGTCCTCTGCAAGAACAACCAGTGCCTTTAATCATTGAGACATCTCTCCTGCCCTGTCTTTTGGTTTTTATGTTTTGGTTTGTTTGTTTGTTTTTTCTAGACATGGTTTCTCTGTGGCTTTGGAGCCTGTCCTGGAACTATCTCTTGTAGACCATGCTGGCCTCCAACTCACAGAGATCCGCCTGCCTCTGCCTCCCGAGTGCTGGGATTAAAGGCGTGCGCCACCACTGCCCAGCCCCGTCTTTTGTTGTGTTGTTGTTTTAGGATTTTATTTTCTTTTTGAACAATGTAGATTACTCTTATCTTCTTACAACTGTGAAAATCCAAAGGCTGTTTCCCCAAGTCTCCTCCCACCTCTCTTTTATTTTTTGGCAGGGGGTCAGGGCTCTTGTGTGCCACAGCACACATAGGAAGTCTGAGAAGAACTTGTGAGAGTTACTTCCCTCCACCAGGTGGGTCTCAGGACCCAAACTCTTGTTGTCAGAAGCAAGCACTTCTCACCACTGAACCATCTTGCTGCCCTACCCCTGATTTTTTTTTCTTTTTTTTTTTTTTTTTTTTGTATTTTTAAAACAGGTTCTTACCCTGTAGTTCTGGCTGTCCTGAAACTCATCACGTAGACCAGGCTGGCCTTGAACTCACAGAGATCCACCTGCCTCTGCCTCCCAAGTACCGGGATTAAAGGTGTGCGCTACCACTACGAAAGGCACAGTCTCACTATGTTGTTTGAGCTAGCCTAGAATTCAAAACATAGCCCAAGATGACCTAGAACAGGAAGCAATCTTCCTGTCTCAGCCTCCCAAGCACTGGATTACAGACCCAAGTTACCACACTCAGCCACCTAATCATTTTTTTTTTTTGGTTAATTTGTTTCCAAAATTCCCGTTACATTTATTACTTTGTGTGTATACACCTGTGTGTGTGTGTGTGTGTGTGTGTGTGTGTGTGTGTGTGTGTGTGCGTGTTTAACACTAGAAGGGAGTTGAAATGTATCTCACCGGGCGGTGGTGGTGCACTCCTTTAATCCCAGCACTAGGGAGGCAGAGGCAGGCAGATCTCTGTGAGTTCGAGGCCAGCCTGGTCTACAAGAGCTAGTTCCAGGACAGGCTCCAAAGCTACAGAGAAGCCCTGTCTCGAAACCCCCCCCCCAAAAAATGTGTTTCAGTGATAGAGGCTTGCATGGCATGAGTAGGCCCTGGGTTTTAGGGAGGGACTGCTAGGATTATTTCAGTGGGATATCCTCTAATTACCTAGTTTTAGAGAAAAAGAAATAGAGACTTTGGAACAGGATATGCTTTCCCAGGGTCACTCAGCAGCAGGGCCCAAAATTCTGGTCTCACAGCTCAGCCACACTGAGGGGGGAGGGGAGACCTCAAAGCAAATAGGAGAACAAGATCTTCTTCATCTCAAAGGATAGCCTGAACCCTGAGAGCAGCTGGAGGCCTGACAGTGCCTCTGGGGACAGTGTTGGGATTGGTTGGGCAGGCCAGACAGGGTAGGGAAGGAGTCTTGGGAACAATGCCCCCTCAGTCTCAGCAGCCATGGCAGGAGGTGCCTCCGCCATGGACCATGGCTTTGATTCAGAGTCCCATCTCACTAGCGCCTTCTCTGACACTGTCGTACTCACGTTGGGTTATACCCTAGCATCACCTGGGGAGTCCCAGTCCCCTGGGGTGGCAACCACGTCTTGGCACCTAGAAGGTTCCAGTAGCTTCCTATCCTTACAGCCCACAGTTCTATAGAACTAAAGTGTGTGCAGAGCACCCACGGACTCATTAAAAATGCAGTGAGCCAGCCGGGCGGTGGTCTTGCTTACCCTTAATCCCAGAACTCAGGAGGCAGAGGCAGGTGGATCTCTGTGAGTTCCAGGATAGCCAGGGCTACACAAGGAAACCCTGTCTCGAAAAACATAAAAGAAAACCAAAACCAAAAAGCAGGACCATGGCCTTCTCCTCTCCCCGCCACGTCTTATGCCCATGCCCTCATATCAGTGTACTCTGAAAAGGGGAATCATCTGGCAAAAATGTCACTTTGTTCTAAGCTCCCTGTCTAGGCCGGAGGGGTGGTGGTGGTGGTGCACGCCTTTAATCCCAGCATTCAGGAGGCAGAGACAGGCAGATCTCTGTGAGTTTGAGACAGACCTCGTCTACAAGAGCTAGTTCCAGGATTGTAACACAGAGAAATCCTGACTTGAAAAAAACAAAACCAAAACAAAAACAAAAAATAAAACAAAAACTCCCAGTCTATTGGATTGGATAGTGTGAACTTTGTTCACACCAACTTGAGGAAAAACAACAGGCAGCCCTATGTGGTCAGTGAATTAGCAGGTCATCAGACAAGTGCTGAGTCCTGGGGGGGCTGGCAGAACTGTGACTCAAATTCCCAGAGTTCCAGGTGTAGGACCCACAGTTCCGGCCATGGTGCCTTTGGAAGTATGTGTCGGGGAGGCTGTACGTTTGTTGGCACCACAGAAAAGGAACAAAACCAAAAATGGTGTGACAGGCCTTACCAGGTTTGACATTTCTAAATGTCCGTGGAAGTCTGGACTGCCTTTGGTGGTTGAAGATAAGGTGGAAGGTTGAAGATAAGACAACAGGAAGGCCACAAGCTGTTCAAATGCTTAAAAAAACTTAAAGCTTGGACTGATGTCAAAAAAGTCTATTCCTCTCAGAGAACAAGAGCTGGCAAGGGTGAAATGAGAAACCCTGACGCAGTCAGCGCAGAGGGCCCTGCATCATCCCTCAGGAAGATAATGGTACCTTCAAGGCCAGAAACATCCCTGGTATTACTCTGCTAACTATAAGAAACTGAACATTTTGAAACTTGCTTCTGGTGGGCATGTGGGATGACTCTACATTTGAACTGAAATACCAGGGATGTTTCTGGCCTTGAAGGTACCATTATCTTCCTGAGGGATGATGCAGGGCCCTCTGCGCTGACTGCGTCAGGGTTTCTCATTTCACCCTTGCCAGCTCTTGTTCTCTGAGAGGAATAGACTTTTTTGACATCAGTCCAAGCTTTAAGTTTTTTTAAGCATTTGAACGCCTCCTGGATGTTAGGTGAGACCTGCAGCACTGGCACCGGGCATAAATCTGCTTCCCTCAAAAGTGACTATAATTGCCAGGAGGCGGTGGTGCGCGCATGCGCCTTTAGTCCCAGCACTTGGGAGGCAGAGGCAGGTGAATCGCAATGAATTCCAGCCTAATCTACAAAATGAGATCCAGGACAGCCAGGACTGTTGCACAGAGAAACCCTGTCTTTAAAAAAAAAAAAAAGAAAAAAGGGAAAACAAGCTCCACCGGGAGCAGAAGCCAGGAGCAAATCCAGCCCTGAGAGCCAAGACAGTCCTGGGACACTGGAAGACCAGGATTGAGCCAAAGACCTGACTCAGAGTCTGCGACCTCCACCGGAACCGGAGTAGGACTGAGCCAGTTACCTAAGACACAGAGAGAACAAGCTCCACCAGGAGCAGAAGCCAGGAGCAAACTCAGTCCTGGGACACAGGCGGATCAGGATTGAACCAGCAACCAGATCCAGAGTCAGCGATCTCCACCAGAACAGGTCCAACTCCAAGCCAGGGACTTCTGCAGGAGGAGATCCAGACCAAGATTTACAGAAACAGATCAAAGCCAGCCGCCTAGGCCAAAGTAGGCCTGAGACTGCAAACTCCAAGAAGCAGACCAAAGCACAGGAGCACTGAGCTACCTACAGGAATAACCAATGGGGTAACTAGAACTGTGACATTGACTGTACCACGAGGAACAACCATCTGAGCTTTGGATTCACTGGCACCTAGAAGATTATTCAAGAGAATCTCAGACAGCCCCAACCACACCTATTAGAGGAAAAGATGAGTAGAAAAGGTAAGCTCACATGCAACACAATACCAGTAAAACCTAAAAACCCTACAAAAGCAAGACTTCAACAACCAAATATGGATGAACCAGAAGAAAATGATCTAAAAAATAACCTCAAGAGAATGAAATTCTTAAAGATGAAATGAGAAATTACCTTAAAGAAATGGAGGAAAAAACAAACAAAAACTTGGAAGATATCAGCAAATCACTTAAAGAAAACCAAGAAAAAGAACTCAAACATATAAAAGAAACTATTCAGGACTTGAAAACTGAGATAGAAAAAATAAGGAAAACACAAGCCAAAGGAATTATAGAAACAGAAATCATGAGAAAAAGATCAGGAATGACAAATGCAAACATGAACAACAGAATACAAGAAATGGAAGAGAGAATCTCAAGAGAGAATCTCAACTAGAGGAAATAGACTTATCAGTTAAAGAAAACATTAAATCTAACAAAAGCTTAACCCAAAATATCCATGAACTATGGGACAACATAAAAAGGACAAATCTTAGAATAATAGGTATAGAAGAAGGAGAAGAAGTTCAACTCAAAGGCACAGAAAATTTATTTAACAAAATCATAGAAGAAAACTTTCCCTACCTAAAGAAAGATATGCCTATGAAGATACAAGAAGCATACAGAACACCAAATAGACTGGATCCAAAAAATAAGTCCTCTCGCCACATAATAATCAAAACACTAAACATACAGAGTAAAGAAAGAATATTAAGAGCTGCAAAGGAAAAAGGACAAGTAACGTATAAAGGCAGACCTATCAGAATTACACCTGACTTCTCAGTGGAGACAATGAAAGCCAGAAGATCATGGTCAAGCATTATGCAGACATTGAGAGATCATGGATGCTAGCCCAGACTACTATACCCAGCAAAACTGTTGATCACCATAGAAGGACAAAACAAGATATTCCATGACAAATCTAGATTTCACCAATACCTAGCCACAAACCCAGCCCCACACAAAATACTAGAAGGAAAATTCCAACCCAAGGAAGATGGCTACACCAACAAAAACACACACAATTGATGATCTGATTACAGCAAATCCCAAAGAAGAAAAAAATATACAAATTAACATCACCAACGATGTAAACTAAATTAACAGGAGATAGCAACCACTGGTCATTAATATTCCTTAATGTAAATGGACTCAACTCATCCATAAAAAGGCACAGGCTAACAGATTGGATACGAAAACAGAATCTATCCCTCTTCTGCATACAAGAAATGCATCTCAACCTCAAAGACAGACATCATCTCAGAGTTAAAGGTTGGGAAAAAATATACCAATCAAATGGACCTAAGTGGTGTAGCTATCCTAATATCTAACAAAATAGACTTCGAGCTAAAATCAGTCAAAAGAGACAAAGAAAGACATTTCATATTAGTCAGAGGAAAAATTCAAAAGGAGGAAATTTCAATACTGAACATCTATGCCCCAAATACAAGGGTACCTCATATGTCAAAGTTTAACACCCGATTCTGTGTTACCCTCTCGGTACAGTTCGCGCACCACTGTACCGTACGCGAGCAGGGCAAGGGCCTGGAGATTGAAAGAACACACAAGAGACCTGGGTCATTCGAAAGGAGATCAGCCGAATGTCGTTTATTCAACTTTGGGGAAGTCCTTACGTACCTAGCTGCTGCACAAGGGATTCCCCCGCCCCCCCTGCAGGTGGGAAATTGCCACACCCAGGCGGGGCAGAGGGAGCACAAAAACAAACAAGATGTTTTATCTGGCTGACCAGAAACTGTCCTCAAGTAACCCCAGGAGCAGGGGTCAGACCCGGGCCCTACATCAAAGAAACACTTCCTAAGCTTAAATCATATATAAAAACCCACACACTGATAGTGGGAGACTTCAACACTCCCCTCTCACCACTGGACAGGTCAATCAGACAAAAAATGAACAGAGAAATAAGAGAACTAACAGATGTTATGATTCAAATGGACTTAACAAACACCTATAGAATATTCTATCCAAACAGAAAAGAATATACCTTCTCAACACCTCATGGGACCTTCTCAAAAATTGACCACATACTCGGTAACAAAACAAACCTCAACAAATACAAAAAAATTGGAATAACCCAATGTACCTTATCAGATCACCATGCTTTAAAACTAGAAGTCAACAGCAATACTAATTCCAGAAAAGCCACAAACACGTGGAAATTAAACAATGCTCACCTAAATCATCAATGGGTCAAGGAAGAAATAAAGGGGGGAAATTAAAGACTTCCTAAAATTCAATGAAAATGATCATACAACATACCCAAATTTATGGGACACAATGAAAGCAGTGTTAAGAGGCAAGTTCATAGCACTAAATGCCTACATAAAGAAGCTGGAAAAATCCCACACTAGTGAATTAACAGAACATTTGAAAACTTTAGAACAACAAGAAGCAAACTCACCTAAGAGAACTAGACGGCAGGAAATAATCAAATTGAGAGTTGAAATCAACAAAATAGAAACAAAGAAAACAATACAAAGAATCAATGAGACAAAGAGTTGGTACTTCCAGAAAATCAACAAAATAGACAAACTAACCAAAAGACAGAGAGAGAATATCCAAATTAACAAAATCAGAAAGGAAAAGCGGGACATAACAACAGACACGGAGGAAATACAGAGGATCAACAGCTCATATTTTGAAAACCTGTACTCCACAAAATTGGAAAACTTAAAGGAAATGGACAACTTTCTGGATAAATATCACTTACCAAAATTAAATCAAGACCAGATAAGCAAATTAAATAGACCTATAACTGTTGAAGAAATAGAAACAGTCATCAAAAGTCTCCCAAAAAAAAAAAAAAGCCCAGGACCAGATGGTTTCAGCTCAGAATTCTACAAGACTTTCAAAGAGGAACTAATACCAATATTCCTCAAATTATTCCACATAATAGAAACAGAGGGATCATTGCCAAACTCTTTTTATGAGGCTACTATTACCCTGATATCCAAACCACAGAAAGACAATACAAAGAAAGAGAATTACAGACCAATCTCACTCATGAACATTGATGCAAAAATACTAAATAAAATACTAGCAAATAGAATCCAAGAACACATCAGAACCATCATCCACCATGACCAAGTTGGCTTCATCTCACAGATGCAGGGATGGTTCAACATACGAAAATCTGTCAATATAATCCACCATATAAACAAGCTGAAAAATAAAAACTACATGATCATCTCATTAGATGCTGAAAAAGCATTTGACAAAATACAACATCCCTTCATGATAAAGGTCTTGTAGAGAGCAGGGATACAAGAACCATACCTAAACATAATTAAGGCAATATACAGCAAGCCAACAGCCAAAATCAAATTAAGGGAGAGAAACTCCCAGTAATTCCACTGAAATCAAGAAGAAGACAAGGTTGTCCACTCTCTCCATATCAATTCAATATAGTTCTTGAGGTCCTAGCTAGAGCAATAAGACACCAAAGGGAGATCAAGGGGATACTAATTGGAAAAGAAGAAGTCAAACTCTCACTGTTTGCTGATGATATGATAGTTTATATAAGTGATCCCAAAGATTCTACCAAGGAACTTCTACAACTCCTAAACACTTTCAGCAATGCAGCAGGATAGAAGATTAACTCAAAAATCAGTAGCCCTCCTCTACACAGATGATAAAAGGGTCGGGGAAGAAATCAGAAAATTAACACCCTTCACAATAGCCACAAATAGCATAAAATATCTCGGAGTAACTCTAACCAAACAAGTGGAAGACTTGTATGACAAGAACTTTAAATCTTTGAAGAAAGAAATTGTTTTTATTTTTTTTTATTTTTCTCTGCTCCCCTCCCTGCCACTCCCCTCCCTCCCTCAACCCTCCCCCAAGGTCCCCATGCTCCCAATTTATTCAGGAGATCTTGTCTTTTTATACTTAATACTTCCCACGTAGATTAGATCTATGTAGATCTCTCTTAGTGTCCGTATTGTTGTCTAAATTCTCTGGGATTGTAGTTTGTAAGATGGTTTTCTTTGCCTTATGTTTAAAAATCACCTATGAGTGAGTACATGTGATAATTGTCTTTCTGTGTCTGGGTTACCTCACTCAAAACAATGCTTTCTAGTTCCATCCATTTTCCTGCAAAATTCAGGCTGTCGTTTTTTTTTCTGCTATGTAGTACTCCATTGTGTAAATGTACCACATTTTTTTAATCCATTCTTCGATCGAGGGGCATTTAGGTTGTTTCCAGTTTCTGGCTATGACAAATAAAGCTGCTATGAACATAGTTGAGCACATGTCCTTGTGGCACGATTGAGCATCTTTTGGATATATACCCAAAAGTGGTATTGCTGGGTCTTGAGGAAGGTTGTTTCCTAATTTTCTGAGAAATCGCCACACTGACATCCATAGGGGTTGTACCAGCTTGCATTCCCACCAGCAATGCAAAAGTGTTCCCTTTTCTCCACAGCCTCTCCAGCATAAGTTGTCATCAGTGTTTTTGATCTTGGCCATTCTTACAGGTGTAAGATGGAATCTCAGAGTTGTTTTGATTTGCATTTCTCTGATGACTAAAGATGTTGAACATTTCCTTAAGTGTCTTTCAGCCATTTTAGATTCCTCTGTTGAGAGTTCTCTGTTTAGGTCTGTGCTCCATTTTTTTATTGGATTATGTGTTCTTTTGTTGTCCAATTTCTTGAGTTCCTTGTATATTTTGGAGATCAGACCTCTGTCTGATGTGGGATTAGTGAAGATCTTTTTCCATTTTGTAGGCTGGCATTTTATCTTGTTGACCGTGTCCTTTGCTTTACAGAAGCTTTTCAGTTTCAGGAGGTCCCATTTATTAATTGTTTATCTCAGTGTCTGTGCTGCTGGGGTTGTATTTAGGAAGTGGTTCCCTGTGCCAATGCATTCAAGCGTACTTCCGACTTTCTCTTCTATAAGGTTCAGTGTGGCTGGCTTTATGTTGAGGTCTTTGATCCATTTGGACTTGAGTTTTGTACATGGTGATAGATCGGGGTCTGTTTTCATTTTTCTACATGTTGATATCCAGTTATGCCAGCACCACTTGTGGAATATGCTTTCTTTTTTCCACTTGATATTTTTTGCTTCTTTATCAAATATCAGGTGTTCGAAGATGTGTGGATTGATATCCGGGTCTTCTATTCGGTTCCACTGGTCCTCCTGTCTGTTCTTATGCCAGTACCAGGCTGTTTTCAGTACTGTAGCTCTGTAGTATAGTTTGAAGTCAGGGATTGTGATGCCTCCAGATGTGAAGAAAGAAATTTGAAGAAGACACCAGAAAGTGGAATGTCCTCCCATGCTCTTGGATAGGCAGAATTAATATAGTAAAAATGGCAATCTTACCAAAAGCAATCTACAGATTCAATGCAATGCCCATCAAAATCCCAGCAAAATTCTTCAAAGACCTCGAAAAAAACGGTACTCAATTTCATTTGGAAAGCAAAAAACCCAGGATAGCCAAAACAATCCTGTACAATAAAAGAACTTCTGGAGGCATCACAATCCCTGACTTCAAACTCTACTACAGAGCAGGGAGGGGAGCAGAGAAAAACGTAGAGCTCAATAAGTATCAATAAAAAATAAAAAGAAAAAGAAAAAATGTCAACCATAATCTTCCCATGTACAAGGTGATGAGCACAGAGCTTGGCCCAGAGATCCAAAGGGCCCTCCGAGCACCACACAAGAAGATTCATCATAGAGTGCGGAAGAAGAATCCAGTGAAGGCTGTGAGAATCATGTGGATGCCGAACCCTTATGCAAAGACTACGTGCAGGAATGCCATTCTTTGCCAGGCCAGAACTCCCAAACTCCACGTGAGGAAACTGGAAGCAGCAATAACAGTTGCAGTAGCAGCCGCCGCAGCAGCAGCCCTGGCAGCCAACTCGGAGAAGAGAGCAGGGCAGGCAGAGATGGGGCCTGCAGAAACTAAGAAAGAAAAGTTAAGAGACTGAGAAGAAGCCTGCAGTGGAAAGGCTATCACTGTCAAGAAACCAGCATCTGAGAAGAAACCAGCAGAGAAGAAAAAAAAGACCACTGAAGAAAAAAAAGACCACAGAAGAAAAAAAAGACCACTGTGTATAAACTATTAAAATCTGTTTCAACCCATTAGAGCAAACAGAGACACACTGTTTGAATCAAAACCTGATCTAAGATGCAATGAGGAAAAATTGCAGCAAGCCATTCAGCAATCTGGATGGAGCCCAATAATTTGCATTAAAAAAAATCACATAGCTTCCCTAGGCCCAGCCCTGTGGCTCACACCTGTGATCCCAGCATGTAGGAGGTAGAAGCAGGAAAATAGGAGGATTCCCAAGTTCAGGACATCCTTGACTACATTTTGAGATTGAGGCCAACCTGGGCTACATGAGATCTTATCTCAAAAAAACCGACAAATAATATATAAATACCCCCACCATGAGCCAGTGTCACCAGCCAATACTCAACACCACAGTTTCAGTAGTGTTGAAGCCCAAGGTATGGGGCATTTTGGCGTGCTGGGCACTTTTAGCTGAAGGACACTGAAAGACCTCCAGATCTGCCTGACTCCTCTCCTGCCCTTCTTCTGCTCAGCACCTTGCTCAGATTCAAGCTATGAAGCCTAGAATAGTCTCCTACCCAAGGCAAACCCTAGAAGCCAGAACCCATCTCCCCAAAGCCAACCACAAAACCTAGGAATGCCACTGTCCCTTTCCTCTACCTTCCTACAGAGCAGCTAAGCACACACAGGTCTCCAACCTACCTTATTTGACAGTGGATCATAAGACCCTCATTCCAGAATAGGTCTTGCCCCACATGGGGAGGACATTAAGACACACACACACATACACACAGAGCACTGATATCTGAGTAGGCCTTTCAGAGTGTTCCCATCTCAGGCTATCACTTGATATGGAAATAAAAACTTTACATTGGTATGAATTTTGGTTTACTGATACAAATTTAAGGTCCATTTTGTTATATGTATAGTTCTGCTCTTGTATAAGGTATTATGTTTATATAGCTCATTTAAAAATGCAATGTATAGTTAAGAAATACAAATTAATAGTCATAGCCAGGTGGTGATGGCACACACCTTTAATCCCAGCACTTGGGAGACAGAAGCAAGCAGATCTCTGTGAGTTCAAGGCCAGCCTGATCTACAAAAGCTAGTTCCAGGACAGGCTCCATAGCTTAGTAAAACCCTGTCTCAAAAAAAGTCATCTATAATAAAACTTATAGTCATGTTAGCTTTTCAAGGTAATACAGAGATTTATTCAGATAGGTAACCTTCAAATACTTCAAGGACCTACAGAATATGTCATTTAAAATTTTTTAAGAACTTAGACTTTTCTCAATAATGAGAGACGTCTGCTTTTGGTAATACTTATTACTTCAAAGAGGATGATGGGCATCAAAGAAATTCATTATGGAGTTTGCCTTCAATGTGGAAAGGTTAGTCATTTGGGCAAGAAACTGCTCTTGCCTGGACTGCATGACAGTATACTGTATAAACTGGACATGCAGGACCCACAGAAAATTGACTGCTAAACTTGCCAAAACAAGGTGGGACAGTCCTTCAGAGTTCCTGCTTCATGAAAGAGTCTGCCAAACATTCTACGGGACACAGAAGAAAGTGACTGATATAGTTTGCCAAAATAGGAGGAACAGTCCTTCAGATTTCCTGCTTCACTGAGAAATCTGTCAAATACTCTAGGCCTGTAGGCTGAAGATGGATGCCCCAATGTTACAGAAGAACTTTGGGTGACTATCCAGGCAGCCAGATGTCCCTGTCATTCTAGATTTTTGGAAGTTGCTTACAATGCACTTCCTGTTTAGTTAGGTAATATTATAACTGTCTGGAGTCTTTGATGGAGTTAAAGACTAAATAGTTATAATTATAACTTTCCTTAGGTATGATGAAAGATAAATTAGATATGAAACTTTAGGCTCATAAAGATAGGATATGTGATAGAGTATTTAATTTGTCAAATACAAATAGATTATATATTGTAACTTAATCCTTGCTTGATAAGCAATTTTTTACACGTAATTTTAAAATGTCAAAGTTAAACCCTTCCTTTTCAATTAGACAGAAAGGGGAGATGATGTGGGGTGCCCTTTTGTATGCTGTGAATATGTTTTATTAGCATTAGTTAATAAAGAAGCTGCTTTGGCCTATGGCAGGGCAGAATAGAGCTGGGGGTAAGTCCAAAAAAAGATAAAGGGAGAAAGAAGGCAGAGTTGGAGAGATGCCAGCAGCCACAGGGGAAGCAAGACGTGAAGTAATAAGCCACAAGCCTTGTGGTAAAATACAGAGTATTAGAAATGAATTAATTTAAGTTGTAAGAGTTATTTAATAACAAGCCTGTGCTAATAGGTCAAAGAGTTTGTAATTAATATGTTTCTGTAATGTCTGTAATTTTTGTAATTAATATGATTTCTCAGGACTGAGTGGCCAGGAAATGAAAGCCCAGCATCTGGTTATAATCACTGGTAAGTAGCTAGGCACATAAGTCTGACTTGAAGGTCATGAGGCTGTAGCCCTTTCCTCATAAGCAGGAGTATATAAAGCCAAGAGCCAAACTACAAAATTTGGATTGCTGGCCAAAAGAGTGGGATTTGGGTCCTATCTCTGGCTCTTGGTAGAGGCATGTTCTAAACTGCCTCCAAAGATTACTATCTAACCAAGTCTCTCTGCTAAAGAATAAGGACATAGCACCGGGTGGTGGTGGTACACATCTTTAATACCAGCACTTAGGAGGCAGAGGCAGGCAGATCTCTGTGGGTTCAAGGCCAGCCTGGTCTATAGAGCGAGTTTCGGGACAGCCAGGGCTCTTACACAAAGAAACCCTGTTTTAAAAAACAAACAAACAAAAAGGACATACTGTTGTCCCCACCACTGAGGACCATTGAGGTTAATTCAAATGGGCCTGTCAATCACCAAAAGAGAAAAACACCTCTCAGAATACCTGTCCTCAAAACTTCCAGGACAGTGGTCTCGTGGTGCTGTCTTGGTGCCACCCACTGTCCACTCTCAGCTCTCGAGGGTGCCTTGCTCTGCTGAAATAAACTATGTGTCTTCTACACTACTCTGTGCCATGGGTTTCATCTGGATTCTTTCTGTAGACTGAAGAGAGGCCAGAGCAAGGTCCTGCTGACATTCCAGTTAGGTAGTTCCGTTTTTTCTTCAGTCACAACTCTTCCTGGCTGTACTGCTCTCCATTTTTTACCCCAGTCAAAGGACAGTTGTCCCAGGACCATTTTATAGAGGATGAGGGGTTTTGGTACCAGAGATTGAACACAGGCTTCACACGCTATCTGAGCACTCCTCCACTGAGCTACATCCCACACTTGGCCTTTTTCTGTGATTTTTGTTTTAAGATTTAAGACTTACTTTTAATCTATGCAGATGGGTGGACAGAAGGGGTTGTCTAGTCTCCTGGAACTGGAGTTACAGGCGGCTGTGAGCCTCACAGTGTAGGTGCTGAGAACTGGACTCTGGTCCTCTAGACACACAACAAGTGCTCGTGGTCATTGAGTCATCAGCCCTGAGACAGGGTCTTGCAGCACAAAAACCCAACTTTAACAGTCCCGACTCCCTAGGCTCTGCCACCTGCCTCACCGATTAAGAGTAACAGTGAAAAGCAGATTTCTTCAATGTGGTCACACTAAGAAGAAGAAAAGATAGAGGATCAGTGGCCCGAATCCATCTAGGGTTGTACTTTTTATGGTTCTTATTGAGCTATACACTTTTCTCCACTCCCTTCCCCTCCTATTTCAAAAGAAGAAAAAGAAGTGTGCTTGAATTCTCTGCCCTTTGGTCAGGGTGGAGCAAACATAGCTCTATGGGCCATCTTAATGTCCAAAACACCAAGTAACCACACCCTAGGTCAGGATATCTTGTTTTGTGGCCACACCTGTTGTCAACAACTTTAAGAGAGCAAAAATAAGCTCAAACTCTCTGACCTTCAGACAAGGTGGAATAATAGGCTCACATTTTTGGGTCTCCACAATAGTTACCCTCACCCAGGAATCCAAGGCAACCTTGAGGCGAGAGTAAGGACAATGATACAGTTGTACTTTAGCCAAAGTAAAGGAGACAGACAGGAGATTTCAAGCTTACTGGTTAGCAGGGCCCATGCTAGGAGCCACTGCTTCTTAGAGGAAGCAGAATCTAAGCACCTAATCTGGTCTCAGTATGTTGTCCAGGTTGGCCTTGAACTCACACTATAAGCCTAGACCATCACACCTCATAAACTTTGAGTCTTCAGTTTGAAGGTTCTGGACACATGTAAGTCTTTGATTAAACAAATTTGTTATGTTTTTCTGTTTTTTAAACAAACAAACAAAAACAATGTCATATTTATGCTGTGCTGGGGTTTGATCCCAGGGCTCCATACATGGTAATCAAGCACTCTGCCCACTGAGCTACACCCTCAGTCTGTGTTTCTCTCTTGCCTTTCAATATAGGAGCTAACCTTTCCTTTTGTTATTTAAAGATATGGTCTAATGTAGTCTGGGTGGGGCTGGGGTGGTCAGGAACAGCTCCCTTATTTCCCAGTTTTCACCTCTGGGTGACAAACCTGTGTGCTTCTTTATAGCACGATTATTAAAAACCCAGAGACCGATATTGGGGTTCAACCTGAAGGTCAGAAAAGCAAAAGAGTCAGCCACAGACTCTTACCTCTATCTCAGTCCGAAATGGCTCTCAGAATAAGACTGCCTGAGAGCTGTCTCCTCCCGTCCTATATTCCTCTCTAGTGCTGGGATTAAAGGCATGCACCACTGTCACCTGGTTTCTATGGCAAACTAGCATGGCTACTGGGATTAAAGGTGTGTGTCACCACTGTCTGGTCTGTAAGGCTGACCAGTGAAGCTGTTTTACTCTCTGAACTTCAGACAAGCTTTATTTATTAAAATACAAATGAAATATCACTATACTTCCTGCACCTTGTTTTAGGCATGGCTTGGGATCAAACGTGGGCCCCCAGGCATGCCGTGCTGGGCCTCTACCCACTGAACTCCATGACTATCATCATCTTCAATATGGGAGTGTAGGCTGTGACTTTTATGGTGGACTAGGACTGTATTCTGCCCCTGTAGTAGCAGGTGTCATGGTTAGACCGACTTTACCATTCTTGGTCAAGTCACTATTTCTTCCTAAAGGAAGCCACCCAGAAACTCTCCCTTCCCCCTCTGCTAACTTCAAAAGGGCAAGGTCCCAGCTCTTCCAGGTTCTCTGTCTGGTGAGGGAATGGATTCCGAGATGCCTCTGAAGTGGTCCAGTTCAGTATTGTTAAATCAGGTCAGCACTCTAGCTCTGACAAGTTGCCCAAGAAGAGATGGGTGTCCAAGCATTTCTTCCTTCCACTCTGCCTTCCTGGTGGGTTCTAACAGGGTCAAGAGACTCTGTGTGTACGTGTGCGTGTGCGTGTGCATGCGTGTGTGCGTACGTGTGTGTGTGTGTGTGTGTGTGTGTGTGTGTGTGTGTGTGTGTGTGAGACGAGCACATGAATGAGCGCGAGTGTGCGTACATGTGTGGGTGTGGGAGTACAGGGGTACACATGCCCCTGGGCAGTGGCTACCATTTTGCCCATTTTTCAGTTCTCATTCTTACCTACTGAGAAGTCTTTCCAGACCCATGCCCTGCTGTTTTAACGAAAAGCCGGACTGAGCGTTAAAAGTCCCTTCTTAAGCCTTGAGGGCTGGGTTCAAATACTGTATCAATTTACCAATCTGTAGTCACAAGCCCTTTGAAAGCCCTCTATAATTTCCAGAGCACTATACCGCCCATCTCATCCATTCATTCCGCACGCATTTCTCGGGTAGGACAGTACCAGGGCATCCAACCTGAGATTGCACAACAGAAGCAGCAGCATCCACTGTTGACCTCAGAGCTACAGGATTCAGTCCGCTCACAGTCACCTGCAGTGCACGCTATTTTCCAGCAGGGGGCGGCCGCGGCCCAATTCGTGCTTTCCCTGCAGAAGCACACTCGCCTAAGGGGATTCTTCTTTAGGAGGAAATCCGGACTGTCACTTGCACTCTCCGAACTTCAGGGTGAGCAGCTAATTGCAATCTTTATGAAAGACTTCATGAACTGAAAAAGATCCGTAGGAGAGACGGACCCTAAAAATCTCAGTGAGGGAAACAGATGCTTACTCAGGTTTGGGAAATGACCCTCAGCTCCCGACTTTGGGTCCTGGTCATCTGGTGTCTGCAGTCCCCAAGAAGGCCTGCCTGGTTCTACAGCTCCTGCAAGGACGGGCTTCAGAAAGCCAGTTCCACTGTGAAACCAGAACAGGAACCACACTGCTATTAAGGAGACACAATATTGTCCCCATACCCTACACGAATAGGTTTTTGTTTCCTAAACCTGATGTACCATGCAAAACATGTTTTTAAACCGGGCGGTGATGGTGCACGCCTTTAATCCCTGCACTCAGGAGACACAGACAGGTGAGTTTGAGGCCAGCCAGGTCTACCGAGGCAAGTTCCAGGACAACCAGGGCTACACTAAGAAATCCAGTCTCAAAAAACCAAAACCAAACAAACATAGTTTTAAACCTACACCGAATTCGTGACCCTATGATATATGACTATGCTTTGCCTTACAAAATGTTTTCAGGATACCTTGATCTACACCCTTGACCACCTACCCCATGATGTATAATTTTGTTTTTATTCTTTTTTTTTATCGTATTTTTCTAACAGTCCCTGTAAACACGCTTACAGCTGTTTTCTAATAACCCTGTGGCTCTTCCCTATAAAAGGGACCTCAAAAAGCTAGCCCCGGGTCTACTCTCTCAAATCCCTACTTGGGGTGCGCCCCTAAAATAAGGCCTGCTTCATTGGTTAATCATGGAATTGGTCTTTCTCCTCACATAGTTGGAATTAACACTACCACCACCGGGAGCTCTGTGGGCTGGGGAGGTCGCCAGGCAGGACAGAGAGTAGAGTTTATTTTTAGCTGCTACAGTGAGCCTCAACCTTATTTAGGCATCGGGCGGGGGTGGGCGGGCAAGCGGGTGGCAGGGTGAGCTGGAGGCTACAGGGCAGAGAGGTCTCCAGCTTCCATTGCTCTGCCCTGCCCACTCCGGCTTACAATCCTTTCTGGGAGGCTAGAAACAGCAGCCCTTGCAGGCTGTCCTTAGTGCCATGATGCTCTGTAACCTGACTTGCTTCTCTATCCACACTTGGCGCTCCTCTATGCCCCAGAGGACCATGGGGTGCTGTCCCTTCTTATTCTGGTGATTAGAGCTCAACTCATGGAATACTACAGATCTAGGTTCAAATCCCCTGGATGTCTCTAAGTGACTTACCCTCTTCAAACCCAAGCTGGCTTCTCCCCCCTCCTCTCTCTCTCTCTCTCTCTCTCTCTCTTTCTCTCTCTCTCTCTCTCCTTTCTCATTAGACAGTTTCTACTGGAGATCCAACATGGTAGAGCCTCCCACATGCTAGGCAAGCACTTAGTCCAAGGGCCTAAACTGCTGCTTCACCATCCCACCTCCCTCGTTGGTGCTGAAGATTGAAAGTGGCTGAGTAGACATAGAATCTAGCCTACCAAGGTCGGTCCTCAGTCGGTGATGGAGATGGAGATTGAAGTCATGGGCCTTGTTACAGTGTGCATCTGGAGTATGAATTCATGAAGCAATGCGCAGAGAAGGGGATTTGGGGAAGTGATTAGAACATGAGGCTCTGACCTCATCAGTGATAAAATTCACTGATGGGATCTTAATCTGCCTATTGGGAAGCAGTGGGCACGGGAATTGGGACCTAACTGAAGGGAGTGGCCCTGGGAGGCTGCTATGATTTGAATATGAAATGCCCCCAACTGGGTCAAATGTTTGAACCAGCCGGTGGCCCTGTTTGGGGCTATTGTGGACCTTTCAGGCTGTGAGACTTGGAGGAAGTGGCTAGCTAGGTGACAGGCTTGAGTGCTATAGCCTGACTCCACTTCCTGCAGGAGCCTTCATGGCTTCCTGGTCAGTCACCATGTGAGGGTTGTGGCCACCAGGAACTCTGCACCATGAACTCTGCTGCACCTTCCGTGCCATGCTGAATTCCATCACCAGCGCCCTCTAAAATGAAAAGGAGGGGACTGGAGAGATGGCTCCGTGGATAAGAGTATTGATTGTTCTTCCAGTGGATCAGGGATTGGTTCCCTGTACCCACATGATGTAATTCCAGTTTGAGGGGATCTGACACCTTCTTCTAGCCTCTGAGGGCACCAGGAATACTCACGGTGCACAGACATACATGCAGGCAAAATACCCATACACATGAAATAAGTTAAATAACTCTTTTTTAAAATTATTTATTATGTATACAATATTCTGTCTGTGTGTATGTCTGCAGGCCAGAAGAGGGCACCAGACCTCATTACAGATGGTTGTGAGCCACCATGTAGTTGCCGGGAATTAAACTCAGGACCTTTGGAAGAGCAGGCAATGCTCTTAACCACTGAGCCATCTCTCCAGCCCAGTTAAATAACTCTTAAAATTAAAAAAAAAGAAAGAAAAGAATTAAAACTTTTTGTTGTTTATTTTTTCTAGACAAGGTTTCTCTGTGTTGTCTTGGCTGTCCTGGAACTTGCTCTGGAGACCAGGCTAGCCTCAAACTCAGAGATATACGAGCTTCTACCTCCTGGGTGCTAGGATCAAAGGTGTGTGCCACCACTGCCTGGCAGAAAAAAACAGTTTTATTGAGGTATAATGGGTGCACAAAAGGCTGCAAACATTAAACGTGCGTGACTTGGATAGATTCTGTGCACAACCCGCACTCAGATCCCCACATCAAAATCACAGTCGAGACCGAGACGGCCAAGTCTCCCTGCGCCCTTTCACTTTGCTTTCTCTGCTTTGTTTTACAGGAGGGACACTTAACATGCGAGATGGTCCAAATTAAGTGCACAATAAAGTGCTTTAATTCCTCTGTGCGGCACAGCAGATTTCTAGATAGGGGTGTGTGTGTGTGTGTGTGTGTGTGTGAGAGAGAGAGAGAGAGAGAGAGAGAGAGAGAGAGAGAGAGAGAGATATGCTCATCCATGTGTGTGCACATGTATAGTGTGAATGCATGCTCCCACATGTGCTTGTCAGTGCACGGGCATGTGGAGGTCAAAGGTAGTCATCAGATCTTGGTCACTCTCCACCTTATATTGAAGCAGTGTTTCTCAGTCGAACCCAGAGCACACCAATTCAGCGAATCTGGCCCTGGGGATCCCTTGTCTGCAACCTCTAAGTGCTGAAATTACACTGAGCTGCTATGCTCACCAGGCATTTACATGTGTGCTGGTTAGTTTTTATCAGCTTAACACAAACTATAGTCATCTTGGAAGAGGGACCCTCAACTGAGAAAATGCCTCCATCAGATTGGTTAGTAGGCAAGTGGATGGGAATATTTTCCTGGTTACTGATTAATGTGGGAGGGCCCAACCCGATGTGGGTGGTCCTGGTTTGTACAAGAAAGCAAACTAGGAAGTCACTTAAGCAGCTTCCTCTGTGACCTCTGCTTCATTTCCTGCCTCCAGGCTCCTGCCCTGACTTCCCATTATGACAATTACCTGGAAGTGAGAGCTAAACAAACCCTTTCCTCTCCAGGCTGCTTTTGGTCACAGTGTTCATTAAAGAAATAAAAAGTGAGCTAGGACCACGAGCATGCTGGGGAAATCTAAACTCAGATCCTCATGCTTGCATGCCAAGCGCTTTCTACACTAAGCCATCTCCCTAGCCCTAAGAATGAACTTCTCTGGAAACCAGTTCCGACTCGTTTAAGGAGGAATATCGGCCTCTGAGAAGAGGGACCAAACACAAAATCCTATCTGATCCCAATTAAACGGCTCTGATTATCCAGTCCCTGGGGACCCGTCCCCAAGCAGTCACTTGCATAGTTTCATAAACAATGCTGACCTGTGTAACCTCTGCTTGTACATCTCAGTGGGTACTCACTCTCTGTTAAACCACACCCCTGAATCAATAACAGGTTGGACAGTCCTGATCAGTTAGTGGGGTGGGGTGGGGGAAGGGAGGAGAAGGGTACATTCCCAACCCCTCTACCTTCTTCTCCTAGATCTTACAGACAGCTTGGAAGCTGCTGCGTTGCCATCAAATGTCCCTGATTCAAAGGTGCCTGGTGGTGCTACATAACTGTTATCACAGCCCCCAAGTTGCAGAGAAAGCCCAGTCCAGTTCAGGGCATTCTAGGCCATCCAAAACTGCATTGCAAGACCCAGTCTATTAAAAAAAATAAAAAATAAAAAAAAATAAATAAAAGAGTGGGCACAGGGACAAACCTCAGGCAGTAAAGTTCTCCATGCAAGAATGAGGACCTGAATTTTATCTCCAGTACCTGTGTTTTAGAAAGCTGGTGTGGTGTGTTATACTATAACCCTAGCACTGAGGGAGTGGAGACAGGGGAAGACTAGACAGCTCAGCCTTCTGGGCCAGTTCCAGGCCAGTAAGAGACCCTGTCTCAAAGCAAGATGGAAAGTGCTTGAGGAGGCCGGGCGGTGGTGGTGGCGCACGCCTTTAATCCCAGCACTCGGGAGGCAGAGGCAGGTGGATCTCTGTGAGTTCAAGGCCAGCCTGGTCTACAAGAGCTAGTTCCAGGACAGTCGCCAAAGCCACAGAGAAACCCTGTCTCAAAAACAAAAAACAAACAAAACAACAACAACAACAAAAAAAAAAGAAAGTGTTTGAGGAATGACAGCCAAGATTATCCTCTGGTTTCCACGGATGGGCACACACGGGCACAGACACACACACAAAGTGCCTTGAAGAGGTAGGGTTGAGGCTTCTTCTTGTAACCCTGCCCGGTTTTCAAACTGTGGCTGAACTTGGGGTCCCCCAGCTACCCAGGATGCCAAGGCTCTCCCTCTCTGTGCAGTTACTTCAGTAAGAATTGTCCCCAGAGGCCTGGTCCCGGCTACTGTCCTTAGATTCTGTCCAGGCCCAGATTAAAGAGATACTGCAATGATTTTTAAAAATAAACGTGTTGTAACCAGAGGCCCCAGTAACCACAGTATCCCGGCTGACTATGCCTCTCAGGCTGAGCCAAGAGAAGCTCTCTGGCGCCCTGCATTCTGGGAGCTCAGCAGCCAGGACAGGGTCTAAGAGGACCCGGGGAAGGCAGCCCTGCTATCTCACCAACTCCCTCTTGAACCATTCAAGTAACCACCACTCAGGGCCAGTGCTTTCCCTCCGCTCCTCCCCAGTGACCTTGCACATCACCCACCTGACACGTTTTGCCCTTCTCAATAAGATAAAGTCAAAACAGCTCCCCCTGATCACCAAGGCCACTGGGAGTTTGCACCTCGTTCACCAAGCACTCTGGCCACACCAAGGCACTGAGACCTCTGAAAATGCCTCACAGAGACTGGCTGAGAAATGCTCTTTCCCATATGGATGAGAAGAGCCTATGTGTTGGGGAATATTGTTTTCAAGGTGTGTTGCTTTTGTTTATGTTGCATTTGCTTAACTCTGTAAAGCTGTGATTTTTTTTTTTTTTTTTTTTTTTTTTGCCTGTCCAAAATGCCTGATGGTCTAATAAAGAGCTGAATGGCCAATAGCAAGGCAGGAGCGAGATTAGGCGGGGCTACCAGACAGAGAGTATGAATAGAAGGAGATCGGAGGAAGAAGAGGAGCAAGAAAACAGGAGAGGAGGACTTCAGGGCCAGGCACCCAGCTATACAGCAAGCCATGGAGAAAGAAGTAAAGAAAAGGTATACAGAAATAGAAAAAGTAAATAAGCCCAGAGGCAAAAGGTAGTCAGGATAATTTAAGAAAAACTGGCAAGAAACAAGCCAAGCAAAGGCATTCAGAACTAAGAATAAATCTCCGTGTGTGGTTTGTTTGGGAGCTGGGTGGTGGGCTCCCCAAAAGAGCCCCAAAGAATAAAACATCACATAACAACCATGCTCAGCCTGCAGAGCCCAGCGCAGCCATCGTGTGCTGAGGCAGTGCCCAGCCTTCCTGCTCCCAACCAGACTTAGTCATTCCTTCTGCGTCCATGGTATTTTTCCATGCCCTGATCCATCTTCTGTCCACCTGGACCAGATGCAATGGTGCTTCCTCCAAGTATTTTGTTCAACTTGCATGGTGGAGATGGAGGTAGAGATGGGGATGTGTATGTGAAAGACAGACAGATAGAGACGGAGACCATTATTTTACATTTTGTGTGAAAAATTTCCAGCTTTTGTTGAAAACTTAGCTGACTTGGGAGTGAAATGGGATGGTGCACGCCTGTCATCCCAGCACTCAGGCGGTAGAGGCAGAAGGATCAGAAGTTCAAGGTCCTCTTTGGCTATATAGGGATTTTGAGGCCAGTCCAGAACACATCTCAAAAAACCCACACAACTGGGCCAGTGAGATGGCTCTCTGGGTAATGGAACTTGTCACCAAGCCTGATGACCTGAGTTCAATCTCCAGTACCCACATGACAGAAAGAGAGAACTGACTCACCCTCAAGTTGTTCCAGGACCTACACACACATACATACACACACCATTATAATAATAACATTTATTAAAAGTATTGTATTTGTCATTATAATAATAACTATTATAATAATATTTAATATGATGATAAATATGCTTCTGGGGGTACGTTCAAGACAGGGTTACTCTGTGTAACAGTTCTGGCTGTTCTGGAACTCTTTGTAGACCAAGCTGGCCTTGAACTCACAGAGATCCACCTGCTTCAGCCTCCCTGGTGTTTCGACTACAGGCATGAGCCACCATGCCCCGCTCACTATTGTTTTATGCTCTGTGGAGGGGCCTTGCCTTGGGAGGTCTTGTGTTATTCATTATGCTGAGTCCATTATGTCAATACGCTTCCAACGAGTTTGTGGCCCTGACACTAATTTTCCAACCAGCACCTAGCACTCTTCGGCGCTGATTTCCAAAGCTGTTATTGTCTTCCCACATGCTGCTCTCAGCAACCTCCGCCAGTAGCTCAGAGAAGTCAGATAAGAGTTCCTTGTCCCAGATTCTGACTCTGTTGTCCCTATTCCTGCTGCATCCTACTTGTCTGCTGCCAAGGTTGCTGTGTGGAGGAGAGAAGACTATGTCACAGATCTTGTGAGCTTGGAAAAGCTATTGACCCAGCCTCGTGGACACCTTACAATGAAAGTGGGTGTCATTTGTTATAAAGCGGGGTTTGGGAGAACATTCTACCTGGGGCTCTGGGTCTTTACCACTAACATTGTCACTCTTTCAAGTATATTTTTATTCCACTTATTTATTGAGTTTGTGTGCCTGAGAAAGAGAGAGGGAGGAAGGGAAGGGAGGGAGGGAGGGAGGGAGGGAGGGAGAGAGAGAGAGAGAGAGAGAGAGAGAGAATGGCCCACCTATGGAGGTCAGAGTACAAATTTTGATGTGGGTCCTGGGAACTGAACTCAGGCCGTCAACTTAGTAGCAAACAATTTTACTCACTGAGCCATCTTGTCCGTCCATTTTTAAATTTTAATTAATTTTATTTTGAGGCAAGGTCTCACTCTGTAGCCCAAACTGACCTCCATCTTGTGGCTATCTTGCCTAAGCCTCCCAGGTGCTGTGAGCCATCTTGATTGATTATTTTCAGTTAAAAAAAAAAGTATTAGATTTGTGTATGGGGGTGGTGGTCAGGGTATGTGCCATGGCCTGTATGTTTATTCTCTTCTTCCACATATGGGCCCAAGCCAGGTTCGGAGGCAGCTGCCTTTACCCACTGAGCCTTCTAGCTAGATTTAGGCGAGGTTGTGAGCCACAGGATGTGGGTGCTGGAAGTTGAACTGTTTTGCACAAACAACCTGGCTGTAGCTCTCAGTGATAGGGTATCGTATAGCCCCGCCTGACCTTGAACCCCTCCCTACAAGCCCCCAGACTGTCCTCGAACTTGTGATCCTCCTGCCTCCACCTCCCCAGAACTGGGATTGCAGGCATGCACCACCGCGCCTGGTTTAATTGTTTTCCTTCTTTTCCCTCTCAGCTCTTTCTCGTCAGAGGATCTTGAGAACCATCTTTTGCTCCTCGAGATACCGAGGTGCTTCTAATGTGGAGCGCCTCTGGCACCTGCCCTGGCCCGGCCCCGGCCCCGCGCAGGCCCTGCTCTTCCGGCATTTAAGGCGCGCGTAGCCGGCGCGGCTGCAGCTCCGAGTAGTTGAGAGTCACAGCCGGCCGGACGCACGAAGCAGGATGGGCTGCAGGCACAGCCGACCCAGCCGCTGCAAGCGTGCGGAAAAGGTACTGGGCACCGGGACACGGAGGTCTGCCTTGGGGTGCACTCAGAGGGACGGCAGAGGACACCGAATGGACACCAGTCGG
This sequence comes from Ondatra zibethicus, assembly GCA_004026605.1. Taxonomy (NCBI): domain Eukaryota; kingdom Metazoa; phylum Chordata; class Mammalia; order Rodentia; family Cricetidae; genus Ondatra; species Ondatra zibethicus. Next base: position 776,275 of record PVIU01000001.1, on the reverse strand, counting down.
GGGCTGGCACGGAGACCGGGGTGCAGGGACGGGGATGATCTGTTCCCGCCCCGTGCTGAGCCAGCCCGGCAGCCGGCAGCCGGCAGCTGAGTTGACACACTCAGCCCCAGGCAAACTGAAGCTGACCTCTGCTGTCCCGGCAGGGAGATGACTGGTGTGTCTGTGGCAGATGGTCTTAAGTGTGGAGCTGTCACTGTGTGGGCGAGGACGGGACGCTTGGCCTCGATGAGTCTTGAGCTAAGGTCTAAGGCCCGCAATCTGAGTGGTCCACTGTCTTGCAGCGCCTGCATCTCTTGAGACCTGTTGGAAACCTAAACTCCCAGGTCCGCCTAAGGGTTGCTAGACACAGTCTGCCCCTTAACGGAGTTTTGCCTCTGATCACCGCGCTCTTTAGAGCCTGGGAAGCGGGTCAGGGCCTCCTTCAAACCCAGAGCAGTGCGTGGGCTGCCCTTAGGGTAGCTGGGAGGGGCTAAAGAGGGAGGCGATCTGTAGGCTTCTGCAGCTCTCTCCTCCCTTCCTGTCCCTCCCCCAGGGACCTGAAGCTGGGTTAGGGCCCAAGAGACTGACTCAGGTTTCTGCCCCTTGAGGTCTGAGAAGCCCCAGGAGGTTGGAGCCCAGAAACAAGACCATGTCTACAGAGATAATAGCAGGAGGCCCAGAGAAGGGAACTGGGACCCTGGAGTCCTGGTCCTGTTTCCTATTGCTCTCTGCCAGTCCCTCCATCCCAGCCAGGTGGGGATGGATAGCTCCTGAACTTGATCAGCCCCCATTGTGAAAATGACTAATTTTGTAATGAACGTCAGCTCTTCTGTGTTCCTGTCTGTTTTTAGCTTGGTCAGTCTCTCTCTCTGCACCCTACCCTGCACTTCCAATGACTTCTTTCTTTCTTTCTTTCTTCCTTTCTTTCTTTCTTTTTTCTGTTTTCCTGTCCCTTTTTTTTTGAGACAAGGTTTTATGTAGCCAAGGCTGCCCTCAAATTGGGTATGTAGCCAAGGCTGGCCACCTACCTGCCTCTCTCTCCCAAGTGCTGGGATTACGGACATGCCCCATCATGCCAGGCTGTATGTTTTTGTTTAGTTTTTGAGAAAAGGTCTCAATATGTGGCACAGGTTGGTCCCAAATTTTCAATTTTCCTTAGCTGCCCCAATGTTGAAATTATAGGTATGGGCTACCATTCCTGGCTTCCAGTGACTACAAAGCCCTTCATTCTTGTTGCCTCAAACAACCAGGCATGTCTGCCCTGTACCTGTGTGCCTTTGCTGGGTTCTGTCAATACCACTGCCTGTTAGCAGGACAGCGTGCTGCTTCTTGGCTAAGTTTCTGCCTGTCCCTACCTCTCCTGGATAGTGCTTTTGCTTAATTTCTAATGCAGGTGTCAATTCCTGAGCACGCAATCCATCCCAGCAGACTGGCAATACCCCTGGGGGATGGGACACCAGAATAGAGGCTCAGGGGTCACAGGGTCAGACCACAATAATGACTCACCCTGAGAATTTTACTTCCTGCTCAGCCTCATGAAGGCCCTGAGAACCAGGCTGAGTTATGGAAAGAAGCTTCCCACATTACCTGTGTAGGCACTGAGGCTCAGAGAGGAGCAATGGCAGTCGGATGCTAGGGTGAGGGGGCTGGAGAGATAGCTCAGTGGTTAAGAGCACTGGCTCCTTCTCCAGAGGATCCAGGTTCAAATTCCAGTACACATATGACAGCTCATAACCATCTTAAATTTCAGTACCATGGGATCTGGCCACCCTCTTCAGGCCTCCGTGGGCATTCGACATGCATGTGGCACACAAATATACATGCTGGCAAAACACCCATAGTCATACTTTTTAAAAAAATGTTTTTTCTAATTAAAAAAAATATAGAAGACTTGCTGGATGTGGTGTCAACTTTAATCCCAGCACTCAGGAGGTAGAGGCAGATGAATCCTTGTGAGTTTGAGTCCAGCCTGGTGGACATAGAGAGTTCCAGGAAAATCAGAAGTACATAGAGAGATGTGTGTGTGTGTGTGTGTGTGTGTGTGTGTGTGTGTACATAAATGTGTATATATGAATATGAATGACTGGCTTTCTTCTCATACCATCTAGCCTGTCACACACACACACACCCCGCCCACACACACACATTCCCCCACCCTCCACCGCCTTGTACAGAGCATGGAACAGGTGCCGAGGAGTGCGATGAGGGCCAACTGGGAGTCAGGCCAGGGCTTAGCCTGGCATGCAGCAGGAGAGCGTCCTGGACTGAGAGGAAGGCTTCTTGGGTGGGGAAGTTTGGCAGGCGTTTCTCCCAATCAAAGCTAAGGGTTTAAGGGAAGTCCGAGCTACAGAAAGCCCAGGATGCCGGGCTTGTGCAGAGCGGGCTAGCAGGCAGCAGTGCTAGCCTTGATGAGAATTCGCCAGGCTTGGGACAGGATCCCGACGGTTGGGACCTCCCTAGTACCTCCAGCACAGAGAGGGCTGTGCCCTGTGGTTCTTCTAACCAGACACTCTAGGCCTTACCAAGAAGCCCAGCCTGGGACTGTCTCTGTTGGCTCAGGACATGCTGATATCCTGGGAATAGGAGCTGGGATATAGCTCAGTGGCTAGAGACCTGGCTTCCATCCACAGCACCACACAAACTGGGCCTGATGGTAGATACCTCTAACCCCAGAGCTTGGAAGGTGTGGTAGGAAGGTCAAAAACTCAGGGTCATCCTCAGCTACAGCGAATTCAAGGCCAGCCTGGTCTACGTAGCACGTTTCAGACCAGTCAGAGTTATACAGTGAAAGCTTCTCTCAAAAAAACAAACAAACAAAAACAGCAACAAGAAAAGACTTCATTCCCCCCTCCACATAGGCTTCCTTCTCTCATGTCCTGTGTATATATTTTTTCATGTATTGTGTGTTTGTGTGTGTGTGTCTATATGCACACACATGCCACTTCGTGTGTGGAGGTCCAATAACAACTTTCAGGAGTTGCTTCTTCTTCCTGGGGATCAAACTCAGGTGGTCAGTGTTGTCAGAAGGTAACCTTATCCACTGAGCCATCTCAAACACATACAACAGAACATGTTTGTATGTAATAAATACATAAAATGTCTTCTTAAAGAACTTGGTAACCATTTGTGTGCCCACTCCACTGGGTTCTGAGCCCCTGTGGTCTTGCTTGAGGTCACAGATCTACTTGAGTGACCTTGCCAGAGACCTGGCTTCTCTGGTTCAGTGTAAGAGAGTCACAACCTTGGTTCCTGTGTCTAGATCTGTTCTACAAAGCTGATGAGAGGTTAACTGTACCAGACCCCAGAGGCCTGACTGGCAGTTGGTAAGGCATAGAATTAAAGGTGCCTTCTAAGGACGCCACTGCCTGCGGCTCACCTAAAGAAGCAAAGGAGATTGTGAGGACAACAGACATTCATGCTGCCTGAGGTGAGCAGGTGCAGGGGCCTGCAGCTCAGGTCTGGCCTTAGAACCTCTGTTCTCAAGGAATAAAAGCATCTGCTCTTTGCTGAGCTAGGACACAGGATCTTGGCCACTGGGAGAAGCTAAAGGGAGCCAGATTTCCATTTCTTGTGCGGAAGTAACTGGAGAGAGAGAGAGAAAAGTGAGTTCATCATCACTAGAGGGCTTCAAGCAAAGGCCAGATGTCCTTGGGTAAGAATAGTAGAGGTAATACAAGCCCCAGATGGCAAACATTTACAAGTCCGCTGTGGAAACCTAATTGTTCTTATCATTGCAATTTAAGGGTGATGGTGGCGCACACCTTTAATCCCAGGGGGATCTCTGTGAGTTCAAGGCCAGCCTAGGCTGCAAGAGCTAGTTCCAGGACAAGCTCCAAAGCTTCAGAGAAACCCTGTCTTGAAAAAGAAAGAAAGAAAGAAAGAAAGAAAGAAAGAAAGAAAGAAAGAAAGAAAGAAAGAAAGGAAGGAAGGAAGGAAGAAAGGAAAAAAGGAAAAAAGGAAGGAAGGAAGACAATAAGTTTCAAAATTTAGAAAGGTAGGAAGAAATTTGGAAATTGCTTCTAAGCTCACCATTAAGAAATAGTCTCTATAAAATACACTGAGTGAAATTCTCAAAGAATTAATACGATTTTAAAAAAGTAAAAGAAATAACCTGATTTTCCCACATATGTCATATAGATGAGAGTGACTTTTTTTTAAAATTTTTATTCATTTATGCATTTTTTAATGTATGAATGATCTGTCTATATGTATGCTCACATGCTTGAAGAAGGCATCATATCCCATTATAGATGGTTGTGAGCCACCATGTGGTTGCTGGGAATTGAACTCAGGACCTCTAGAAGAGCAGCCAGAGCTCTTAACCACTGAGCCATCTCTCCAGACCGAGGGTGACTATTTTTATAAATCTAGTAACTTTATAATTTTTGTTGTGGGGGAGATGCATGCATGCACACATATGCCAGCACCCTGAACACATACATCTCTCAGATCCCTAGGAGCTGTAGTTACAGAATGTTGTGATCTGGGAACTGAACTCCTGTCCTCTGTTGGGTCAGCAAGTGCTCTCAACCACTTAGCCATCTCTCCAGCCCTGAATCTGGGACTACGTTGCGTTGCATCTGGCTAGTGCTCTCCCAGGGACGTTTTTCCCGTGTGAATTAGTCTGCAGAACCTCTTTTTAATGGCTACCTAAGGTCCTGGCCACGGTCCTTCTTGTTTAGCCGGTTTGTGTGTGTGCACTGGTTCTTTACAGCCCTCCACCTTTGCTAGTGATGAACTTCCTGTGTTCTCCTCCTAACCTGGGGCACAGTGACTTTGTCCCTAGATCAGCAAAAGTCTCATAAACAATGATGTCTTGGCTGGGACTTGAAGGTGGGTAAGGATGAGACTATCACTGGCTAACCATGATATGCAAGTGAGGGTCCCAGGCAGAAGCAATACAGGGCTCATTTGACCTTTTCTCCGGGGTTGCCAAAGGCATAGTGGTCAGGGAGCGTGAGACAGGCTGCCGGCCCGACCAGGCAGCAGCTGTCTCGGCACCTTCTGCCCTAGCCGCTGTTGACACATCACACCGGTATGCTCATGGCCTCTGCTCTGTTCATCACAGCAGCACTGGCCCTCACATGGCCTCTGAGCTCATGTTTTTAGCCAGAAAATAATGTCCCATAAATCAGTCATGCTGGATGAATCCCGTGCAAGCTTCCATGCACAGAGCCCTCTCAAAGACTCATGAGGTTCAGCCACATTTCTGGGTTAGACAGCTAGACCTTTCAACCTAAAATGCACCAGAAAAATTCCTAAGAATTAGGACCTGGGTATGCAACCTATTCTGGGAGGACACTGACCTAGCATAGTCAGGTTCCTGGGTTCCATCCCCACCACTAAATAAAACTGAGTGGTGGTACATGCCTATAATCCCAGCACTAGGGAGGTGGAGGCAGGAGGATCAAGAGTTCAAGTCGCCAGGCAGTGATGACACCCCTTTAATCTCATCACTTGGGAGGCAGAGGCAGGCCGATCTCTGAGTTTGAGGCCAGCCTGGGCTATGGAATGAGTTCCAGGATAGCCAGAGCTACACAGAAAAATCAAACCAACCAAACAAAAAAGAATTCAAAGTTAAAAAAAAAAGAATTCAAAGTTATCTTAAGATATATAGTGAGTTTGAGGGTAGCCTGAGCTACACTGTTTAACAACCTGACTCAAAATAAAATCCCTAGGAATCATTGCCTTTGAGACACAACCTTTGGAGACATGCCTTCTGAGCTCATGCATGTTCTTAATTATGCTTTCTAAATTTGTGGTTGAATTTACAGGAGGTTAGAATCTTTCCCTAAGAGCCTGGCATGCTCCAGCCTCCTGTAAACACACCCATGTTTGCCTGCATTGGTGTCACACTTGAGCCTGTGCTTCTGTCGGCTTGGAGTTTCTATAACAATAGCCTAAAACAGTGAAAGTTCAAGTTCATTGCCCAGGAGAGCTGTTTGAGTCCAGCGTGCACATCATTGGGTGACAGGGACTATACCTGACATGGGTGTTCATAGATCATACAATGAGAAGTCTGTAATCTGCCTGGAAACAAGCAATGGTCATAGCACTGAGGAGGCAGGGGCAAGAGGATCAAGAGTTCAATGTCATCCTTACTGTATAGCAAGTTGGAGGCCAGTCTGGGCTACGTGAGACCCTGGCTCAAATAGATAGATAGATAGATAGATAGATAGATAGATAGATAGATAGATAGATAGATAGATAGATAGATAGATAGATAGATAGATAAAAACCTAAACAAAGCCTGCTTGGGAAGAGTAGGTCTGTGCTGCAAAGCTGAGTGACCACCGCTCAGACTGACTACTCACGAGGACTTAGCTTTCCATCCTCAAGGCCTACATTATCCTCTTGATGTGCCCCACCCTCAGCACTGTGAGTGGTCTTCCCAGGATGGGTGGAGCACCTCCTGGGAATGGGGATATGGTCCACTCTTCAACTTTGAGACACAGTCCTTAGGCTTCTCTCTCTGTTCACTGACTGCCTGGGCCACTGTTGAATTCCAAGAGAGCTTGCTTCTGTTTGGCACAAGCCTCACTACGTAGTCCAGGTTGGTCTAGAGTTTCTCCAGCCTTGAATGACAGGCATGCGCTGCCACACCTGGCTCTTTTAGATGAGCGAATGGCTTTAAGTGATAGCGGCCAGGAAGCTGACTTCTGCACTTTCCTATTGCAAATGTCCTGCTCTGGGCAGCCTATAGTCTCTGTTCTTGATAAAGGGTCCTCTCCCTGCTTGCAGTGAAACTATGCGACCAGGGCAGACTGACGAGAGGTAGCAGTTGTACTGGCATCCTGTCCCCCAGGCCAGTGGTTCTCAACCTGTGGATCGAGACCCCTTTGAAAGTCAGACGATCCTTTCTCAGGGGTCACCTAAGACCATCAGAAAACACAGATATTGGGCCAGGCAGTGGTGATGCTTGTTTTTAATCCTAGCACTTGGGAGGCAGAGACAGGCAGAGCTCTGAGTTCAAGGCAGATTTCTTTCCAGGACAGCCAGAACTCCACAAAAAAAAAAAAATCCTATCTCAACAAAAACAGAGAGGGAGGGAGGAAAAGAAAGAGAGAGAGAGAGATAGAAAGCATAGATATTTACATTATGATTTATAACAGTAGCAAAATTATAGTTATTAAGTAGCAACAAGAATAATTTTATGGTTGGGGGGTCACCACACACAACACGAGGAACTCTATTAAAAGGTCACAGCATTCAGAAGGTTGAGAACACCATCCTAGGTGTTTGACTGTCTGTTGTATTGTTCTGGCCTGGGCTGCTGGGAAGCAGGGTGGTGTGAAAGACTCCAGGTTTGCCCTCATCCCCATAAGCAAGGTCCCTCTTTTCCTCTACTCCAGAGATACCTCCTTCATGATGCTCAAGCAGCCGAGTGTGTCAAACCTCCAGTCCTCTCCCTGTTCAAAGCAAACACAGGCTTATTGTAAGGAGGGGGCCCGCTCGTTAGTCCCGGCTGCCCGGCTAGCTTAGCCCCGAAATAACCACACAGAAATTGAATTAATTAAATGACTGCTTGGCCCATTAGTTCTAGTCTCTTATTGGCTAACTCTCACATCTTGATTTAACCCATTTCTATTAATCTGTATATTGCCACGTGGCAGTGGCTTACTGGGAAAGATTCAGCATGTCTGTCTCTGGCGGCTCCATGGCATTCCTCACCTACTCCGCCTTTCTTCCTCCCAGCATTCAGTTCTGTCTTCCCCGCCTACCTAAGTCCTGCCCTATCAACTAGGCCAAGGTAGTTTCTTTATTCATTAACCAATGAAAGCAACACATGGGCAGAAGGACCTCCTACACCACAGGCTGGGATTGGTGATGGATGAGATGGCAAGATGACATCACATTATTCCCTACTCCCATCTACAGCATAACAAAGCCAGAAGGGCTCTTTGGTTTCCTATGGTCCAATGTCTGCTTCCTAATGTCAGAAGCAATGGAACCATTCGTCCCAGGGTCCTGCTGTGATGCCTTCCCTGCCATGATGGACTATGCCCCTCGAACTCTTAAGCCAGAATAGATTTTTCCTCCTTTGTATTGCTTCTTGTCAGGCATTTCGTTACAACAATGAGAAAAGTCACTAAGGAAGTGTTGCACCAGGGCCTCGTACAAGCCCTGCCAATGAGCCATGCCCCATCCTTGCTCAATCCTTTGTAAACCAGTGTGCTCATAAATATAATTTGATCATTAAAACTAGGAATGAAGGGGGTAGAATGATGTCTTGGCAATTGATAGCTAGTACTGCTCTTCTAGGGAACTTGAGTTCTGTTCCCAGCTCCAAGGTTAAGTGGCCCTCAACTGCCTGTAATCCAGGAGATCCTACACCCTTTCTGGCTCCATGGGCACCTGTGCTCACATCCACATCCTAACACAGACACACACATATACACATGATTAAAAATAAAATACATCTTTTTAAAAAGTAGAAATAATGTCAGATATGGTGCATACACCTTTACTCCCAGCACTTGGGAGGCAGAGATAGGTGGATCTCTGAGTTTGAGGCCAGTCTGGTCTACAGAGTGAGTTCCAGGCCAGCCAGGACCTTAAAGAAAGGTCTTAAAGAAAACTGGGCATGGCAGTTCACATCTGTAATCCCAGCACTTGGGAGGCAGAGGCAGGAGGATCATGAATTCAAGTTCATCTTCGACTACACAGCAAGTTCAAGGCCAGCCTGGGCTACACGAGACTATGTCTTAACAAAAACAAAAAATCAAAAATAGAAATAAGGAGCTGAAGTGATGGCTCATAACAAGAGCACTGGCTGCTCTTCCAGAGAACCCAGGTTTGAATCTAGGCACTTGTGTGGTGACTCACAGCCATCTGTGACTCCATTTCCAGAGGATCCACAGTGCTGTGCTCTCCTCTTTAGGTACCAGACACATATAGTGCACAGACAGACATGCAGACAAAACACTAGTATACATATAATTTAAAAAATTTACATTATTTGTTTTATGGGTGTGGATGCTTTACCGGCATGTACATATATGTACCACACGTGTACCTGGTACCCAAAGAGGTCAGAAGAGGATGTTGGCTTCCCCAGGAGCTGGAGTTACCAATGATTATAAGCCTCTATGTGGGTGCTGAGAACCAAACCCTAGTCCTCTGGAAGAGCAGCAAGTACTTTAAATCACTGAGCCATCTCTTCAGCCCCTAGAAAATAATTTTTAAAGAAAGAAATAGCCTAAACATCTCACAGTAAGACTGAAAAATTAGGACTAGAGAAGTGGCTCAGAGGTTAAGAGCACTGGCTGCTCTTTCAGAGGTACTGAGTTCGAGCCAGGCAGTGGTGGCACACTCCTTTAATCCCAGCACTTGGGAGGCAGAGGCAGGCAGATGTCTATGAGTTTGAGGCCAGGTTGGTCTACAAGAGCTAGTTCCAGGACAGGCTCCAAAGCAACACAAAGAAACCCTGTCTCAGAAAAAAACAAAACAAAACAAAAACAAAAACAAACAAACAAAAAAAATCCCAGAGGTCCTGAGTTCAATTTCCAGCACCCACGTGGTGGCGCACAACCATCTACAGTGAGATCTGGCGCCCTCTTCAGGCATGCAGGCATACATGCAGGCAGAATACTATATATATATATATATATATATATATATAGTATATATATATATATATATTTTAAATTTAAATATAGCCGGGCAGAGGTGGCACACACCTTTAATCCCAACACTCGGGAGGCAGGAGGCAGGCAGAGCTCTGTGAGTTCAAGGCCAGCCTGGTCTACAAGAGGAAAGGCTCCAAAAGCTACAGAGAAACCCTGTCTTGAAAAACCAAAAAAACAAAACAAAACAAAAAAAACGAAAAACTAAGTTTATTCCCAGAATATTTCACTTAAATCATTATAATTAACATATTCACAGACCAATTAATGTAACATGACAAATATTCATAATGTCTGAGAAATTAAGGTATTAGAAACCATTTATAATATCACAGTTCCGAATATGGATGTGCAGGTATATAGTATACTCTGCCGTAGTCCAGGCTTATGTATCCCAGGATTTACTGAAACACTTCTCTGTGTTCTCCCTAATTTCTACAACAAATGCTGACTCCTCTGTAACTAGAAAAAAAAAATTGCATTCTCTATTAATGTTTAAGAAAGTGCCGGGGGCCTCAAGGGTAATGTAGTTCACAGACAAGGCCCTAGGTTCGATTCCCGGTGTAACAGGAATGCAGAGGATTGGAGGGAGCCCCAGGTGTCACTGTGCAAGTGCTAGCCTGGAGAGGCTTTTGTCAGGCCCTGGGAAGGCTATGACCTTCTTGCAGCTGGCAGATGTTCCTGGAGACAAGGTCTCCTCTCTGTAGTGATTATGTGGAAGAACACAGTGTTTCCTGCGTTTACTGTGAGGCTCAGGGGGCAGCCTGGGAGCTCTGCCACGCTCTGCAGGGCCCATGCCTGCTGTGTTTCTCAGACATGCAGCCAGAGCCTCCTGCATCTGAACTCCGTGTCGTGCTAGATCCTGCAGGTGTTTCTACCATTCTGAGTGAGCTGAGGTCTGGAAGCACCACAGTCCGAGTTTAAGATCTGAATCCAGAGCTAGATGCTTCCAGAACCCCAGCCTTCTTTACAATTACTTTAACTAGTATTTGTCTGTGTGGTTCTGCGCTGACTGTTTGTCGTCTGTTGTCATTTTTTTAATTTTATTTTATTGATATTTATTGAGCTCTACATTTTTCTCTGCTCCCCTCCCTGCCTCTCCCCTCCCCCCTTCAACCCTCCCCCCAAGGTCCATGCTCCCAATTTACTCAGGAGATCTTGTCTTTTTCTACTTCCTACTTCCCATGTAGATTAGATCTATGTAAGTCTCTCTTAGTGTCCGCATTGTTGTCTAAGTTCTCTGGGATTGTGGTTTGTAGGCTGGCTTTCTTTGCTTTATGTTTAGAAACCACCTATGAGTGAGTACATGTGATAATTGTGTTTCTGTGTCTGGGTTACCTCACTCAAAATAATGTTTTCTAGCTCCATCCTTTTTCCTGCAAAATTCAAGCTGTCATTATTTTTTTCTGCTGTGCAGTACTCCATTGTGTAAATGTACCACATTTTTCTTATCCATTCTTCGATCGAGGGGCATTTAGGTTGCTTCCAGGTTCTGGCTATGACAAACGTCTGGTGTCATTTTTAAGAGTTATTTTTATTTATGTGTAAGTGTATTTTTATGTAAGTGAATGCCACCTGAATGCAGGTTCCCATGGAAACCAGAAGAGGGTGTCAGTTCTCCTGGTGCTAGAGTTACAGGCAATTAATTGTGAGCTGCCTGATGTGGGTGCTGGGAACTGCACTCTGGTCCTCTGAAAGAGCAGCAAGTGTTCTCTCCAGTCCTGGGTAGGGCCGAGTTTTTGTTTTGAACTCTCCATGTAACTCTGGTTGGCCTCGAACCTGCAAACCTCCTGCTTTAACCTCCTGAGTGCTGTGATTATAGGTGTGCATCTCCACCCTGTCAAGGTGAAATCTAGTTTGAAATACCCCCCAGGAGGCCTTAATTTCCTTGTTTGTCATAACCAGAGCTTCATAATGCTATTTTTAATTTCCTCTGTTATGTGTGCATGTGTGCGTGCGTGCGTGCGTGTGTGTGTGTGTGTGTATGTGTGTGCGTGCGTGCGTGCGTGTGTGTGTGTGTGTGTGTGTGTGTGTGTGTGTAGTGTATACTCACATGCAGTGACACACAAGTGGAGAACAGAGGGCAACAAATGGCAATCAGTTCTCTCCTTCCACTGTGTGGCTCCTGAGGATTGAATTCAGGTTGTTAGAGTTGGTGACAAAGTCCTTTACCCACTGAACTATGTCACCTGCCCTACTTTGGCTATTTTTATAAACATCTCATAATCCTTTTGCCAAGAAGAAAACCTTTGGGGCCAGGGAGACAGACAGCTCAGCGGTTAAAAGTACTGTCAACTCTTCCAGAGGAACCAGGTTCAATTTCTAGAACCAACAGGGCAGCTCACAACTGTCTATAATGCCAGTCCCAAGGGATCTGATGGCCTCTTCTGGACTCATCAGGCACCAGGCACACACGTGGTGCACAAATGCACATCCAGACAAAATGCTCATGCATATTAAATAGATAAATAAGTAAATAAATAAACTTTTTAATTAAAAAATAAAATTTAAATTTTAGAAAAGAAGGGAATCTTTTGGACTGGTGAGATGGTTTAGGAGGTAAAGGTGTTTGCCTTCAAGACTGATGACCTCAGTTTGACCCCAAGGATTCATGGTAGAGAGAAGTGACCCCCCCCCATGCTTGTCCCCTGTTCTCCACACATGCACTGTGGCACTCACACACACGCGCACACACATACATATTAAAAAGAAGAAGAAGAAAAAGGGAACCCATGATCTTGGGGCATTTGCTTCAGGGTGCATTGGCTGCCACCCATAGAGCATGCAGCCACTTTCACTGAGAGTAGCAATGACAAAGGCCAGTCCTGGGTGCTAATGGAGTCAATGCCTTTGTATGCCATTGGCATGGTTAGATTGGGTTGAACTAATTCTAGAGGGTGGACAGAGACAGAAAGACCAAAATCAGTTCCAGACACATCACCTCTGGCCTGCCGACTTCCTGCTAATCTTTTAGTAGTTGGCTCAAGACACTTAAGGTCTCTCAGTCTAAGCAGGGGCCTGGCATTGTTGAAGTCACAGCCGCTTCATCTTCCTCCTCACTGTGTCATCCATGATAAGGACCGCACAGTTGAAGGGAACATATAGTGAATGAGAAAGCTTTGGTTTTAAGCTCCTTTGCCATGTGACATGCCCACATCATTTCGTCTCTCCTGGCTGAGACAAAAGATCAGATGTTAAATACAGCTACAGCTGACTCTGGTGCTATTCGCCCATGATCCAAGGATTTGGGAGGTGGGAGCAGAAGGATCATGAGTTTGAGGCCAGCCTGACAAATAAAACAAAACAAAAAAACAAAGCAAACAAAAAACCCAAGCACAGTGCTTCAAAGATGATTTACCGGCTAAGGGAACTTGCTGCTTTACCAGAGGACCCAAGCATCCATGACTGATAACTGTCAGTCACTCCAGGTCCAGGAGACAAAATACCCTCTTTTAGTCCCAGAAGCACCCATATGGATGTGGTACACACATCTCGATCCACATATGCATAAATAAAAATAAAGCAAATAGGCTGGGTAGATGACTCAAGAGATAAGGGCCCTTGCTGTCAAGGCTGATGACCTGAGTTCCATCCCTAGGACCCATATGGTAAAGGGAGAGAACTGGCTCCCACAGGTTGACCTCTGGCCTCCACACATGTGTGAAACACACACGTACCCACGCTTGCTAAATAAAGCATAAAGCAATTTTATGAAGCATTTTTGGGGTATAGCTCTCTGGTCAAATGCTTGGCAAGCTGGGAGATATTTAGAAGATTGAAAGTCCAGGATAGATAACAAGCATGAGATTAGAGGCATCTATGGCATTTCTGTGGCACCTCCACGGCCCAGAGGCTTGAAAAATTATTTAGAAATAAAACATGCAGGAGGTTTTATGCAATGATCAGATTGTGTTAGTCAGAGGTCAAAGGGCATGGGGACATGAGGAAAGTGATATAGAAAATTCAGATTAAAACCAACTTGAGCAGCCATGGCCCAGGGTTTCCTTTTCCTCCTCCTTAGCTCAGTCATGAGCCCTTCCCATCTATCTGCCTCAGTTTCCTCTCTTGCTCTTGAAGCAGTGGGTAAAACCTTAGGCCGATGTATGAGTATTTTCTCACTATTATCAAACTGGCTGTCTTTAACTGTACATAGGAAACAAACTCGGTCTTCAAATTCTGAAATTTGAATCTCTGCAAATGAACCTGCATAGCTTGAAGCCGATTGCTTCGTTACATTGGGTAGCCTTCTGCTTGTTGTTGTTTCTTTGTGAGGGTCTCATGTACCCTAGGCTAGCCTCAAGCTCACTTTGCAACCTAATTTGACCTTGAACTTCTGGAGCTCCAGTCTCTACGGCCTCAGTACTGGGATTACAGGGAAATGTCACCACATCTGGCTTTAAATTGATGACTTAAAAAAATATTTATTTTGTTTTTAATCTATGTGTGTAAGGGGAGGGGCATATTCACATACATATGGGTACCTATAGAGGCTAGAAGAGGGCATTGGGTCCCCTAGAATCAAGTGGGTGCTAGAAATGGAACCCAGATTCTTTGGGAGAGCAGCCAGTGCTCTCAACCATTTAGCCATCTCTCCAGGTCCCAGGGTGACTTTTTAAAAGAATTGTGGGAGCCAATGAGAAAGCACAGTACGCGAAGACGTTGCTGCCAAGGCTGAAAACCTGAGTTCAGTTCCCAGAGCCCAAATGCTGGATGGAAAGAGCCAATTCCACAAGCTGCTCCCTGTTCTCCATGAGCCATGGCTGGTGCACACTCACAGAAGACCACACACACACACACAAATAAATAAATAAATGTTATTTTAATTACATTTTGTGTATGGGAAGGAGCACACACATGTGTGCCACAGTGACTGTGTGGCGATCAGACCACAACCAGCAAGAGTTGACCCTCTCCTTCCACGTGTGGGTCCTGGGGATCCAACTCAGGCTGTCAGCCTTGGTGGCAGGAGCCTTTACCTACTGAACCATCTCAATAGCCCAATAAATGTTGTTTTTAAATTTAAAGTAGTTTTGGGCTGGGGAGAGGACTCAGTGAATAAAGCGTTTGCCGTCCAATCATGAAGACCTGAGTTCAGACCCCCCCAGACCCCATGTAAAGACAGACCTGGGGGCACACATCTATAATCCCAGCCCTCCTATAGTGAGTGACAAAGCCAAGAGAAATCCTGGAGTCTTTCAGGCAGCTAGCCTAGAAGATAGAGCAGAGACGAGACCCTGTCTCAAACCAGGTGAAAGGTGAGGACTGGCACTTCTGACCTCTACACACCCAATGCACAGCCAGATTTTTTAAAATTTATTTTTATGTGTGTTTGTGCATGCATGCGCGTGTGCATGTGCACGCGCAGCTGTTTGTGGAGTCTAGGAGGAGGGTGTCAGATCCCCTGGAGCTGGAGACATGGTTGGTTATGAGCCACCAGGTGAGGGCGCTGGAAACAGAAGTCAGGTCCTCTGGAAGAGCAGGGGGGACTCTTAGCCACTGAGCCACCTCTCCAGCCCCAAAAAGACTCATTTAAAAGAATTTCTATTGGGCTCTATTGGTTTAGCAGACACCCTTGAGGGTGCTGCCTCAGCACCAGGAAGACAGGGACTTGCATCTTCTGGGAGCCCCCTGAATACACTGGAACGTTGGTTGCTTAGATGACCTTTCCAAAGCTTGCCTTTTCTGAAAGGGTGAGTCAGATGTGCACATCTGTGGGGCCATCGTGTGTTTTGATAAAACAACTGTCCTGGTGTTGCTGGCCTGCGGCATCCTTAACTGTGAGACTTATTTGAATGAGGAACACCAGTGCCTGGGGGTGGGGTGGGGTGGGGGAGCTGTCCCCAGGGCACACTGGCTCCTGATAGAATGCATCTGATCCTTGCCCCCAGAGTTCAGGGGGATTGCCACACATCTCAGGTGTGGGACAGTGAGGCTGCCTGCAAGTGGTCAGCCGGGAGAAAGTGGTCCGGACTCCCGCTGCTGCTGTTGTTGTCTGGTCTCTGTGAGCCTGTCTGGGGCAAGGGGAGGGGGGACCCCGGAGGGCAGATCAGGAGCCTGACAACCTAAGGCAGAGATGAGCTGGAGCCTTTAGAACTGGAAGTAGCGTCAGGCGGGGGGGTGCTCCATGTAGACCAAAGAGGCCTGTCCTGCCCCATGGAACATCAGCAATAAAAGACTCCCAAGACCCTTTCTACCCAGGCAGTCCTCTGGTAACTTATCTGAGCCTAAGGATGGCAGGCTCTCCGGGGCCTGCTATGTCTCAGAGGGCTCTGTCCTGTCTCCATCATCTTTCCCATCAGTCATAGAGCTCATGGGGTGCTGAGCATGCAGCTCCAAATGGCCCCAGGCGATATGCTGTGAGCAGTTGAGAGACTGCTTTAGCCCATCCCGCCTCACTGCTGACCCCACACTTCACTCTAGGTGGAAGAGACACAGACAGAACTCCTGGAGACACTGGACAAAGAGGGAAGGATCCTGGAAGGAAGGCATGAAGAGGCTGGGCAAGGTGAGGTCCGAGAGGGCACAGGAGGCTCCTCAGGGGACCCTTGGCCTCAGAGGGGTGATGGGACTTTCCTCTTGGGGTGTGCCTTTAACATTCTGTCACCATGCTCTGCTTTCTTTCATTCGAGCGTCTTCCCCACCACACCTGTTTCTCTTTCGTTTTAAAAGCATCTACAGGAAGTCTACCCACCTTAGGTGGGCGTAGCAGCACATGCCTATAATCCCAGCAGTTGGGAGATGAGGCCACACAAGGATCAGGAATTCAAGGCAAGCCTCTGCTACGTACAAAGTGGAGGTCAGCTTGGGCTACGCCAAACTATATCTCAAAAGGGGAGGGGTCAGAGTCTAGAAAAGCCAGACAAACGAAATCACTCTTTTTATAACCACCTTTTATCCCTACAATGATGACTCCTAAAAATTACGGCTAGGATGGGGCTAGGGAGAAGGCTCCGTGGATAAAAATGCTTGTGGCACAAGTGTGAGGACCGCAGTTCAGATCCTCAGAACTCATGTGAAGGTGGACCACTGTGTGCGTCTATATTCCCTGCTCTCATATGAGATAAGAGGTGGAGACAGTTGAACTCCCAGGATCTCACAGCCCAACTAACCTAACGTCTGCAGGGCAAACAAGATCAACATCTGAGGTTACCCTCTGACTTCTGCTGTGTCTGTGCTCAACACACACCATATACACACACAGACATAGAAGAAATTTTGGCTAGGATAGTCAGACATGGCTCATGGCTTGCAATCCCATCACATATAAAGCTAAAGGTAAGAGGACCACTGTACATTTGAGGACATTCCGGGCAACGAAGTGAGTTAAAAAGCCGACTGAGAAACACAGCAAAACCTGTTTCAAAAAATTAAGCGAAGACTGGAGGGACAGCTCAGCCACTGAGAATATGTGCTGCTCTTCCGGAGGACCTGATCTGACTCCCAGCATCCACATCCAGAAGTTTACAGCCACCTGAACTCTAGTCCCGAGGAAACAAATCCTCTCTGCCAGCTTCCGCAGGTATATGACCATGTCATATACCCCACACAGTCAGACAAACAGACACACACACATACACACACCCACTAAATATTTTTAACTAAATCAGTTTTGATCACATTCTTAGTTTTTAAATAATTTAGAATTGAAATGACTAAGTGCATGCGTATTTATTTTTTCAGATTAGCAAATCACACCTACAACATTGGTATGTGTGACACTGGTGACGTTTAGTGCATTTACCATGCATGCAATCATGACTACCACTCAGTTCCAGGACATTCTTCTCCTCACCCCAAAGAGAAACACCCAGCAGTCGTCACTCCGCATCTTCCCACCAGCCTCTGGCAACTGCTAACCTGCTCCCTGATTTCACAGTATCAGATAGCCTGGCTTACTTCACCCAGCAAGATGCTTCCATGTTACAACATACATCCGGACTCCACTTTTTTTTTATGACTGAGTAACATGCCACTGAATAGACATACCTTGCTTTGTTGACTTATTCAAAATGGATATCTAAACTGTCCTGTCTCCAACGACTGTGAAAGGTACCCTAGCCCAACGTACTTTGCCTCACCTTACATGTAAGAGGGAGACTATGGCCGGGCGGTGGTGGCGCACGCCTTTAATCCCAGCACTCAGGAGGCAGAGGCAGGCGGATCTCTGTGAGTTTGAGACCAGCCTGGTCTACAAGAGCTAGTTCCAGGAAAGGCTCCAAAAAAAAAAAAAAAAAAAAAAAGAGGGAGACTATGGTATTCCTATACTCACCCTTTTGAGAAACTCCCAGACTCTTTTCCATAGCAGTTGCCGTCCCACTTCATGGTCTTCCCAGCGAGGTCTGAGGGTCCCAGTGGCTCCACAGCCTTGTCAATATGTAGCATTTGTCCACTGCTGTCCTCATTATGGTGAGCATGAGGTGGCATCTCTTTGAGGGTGTTTGGGTTTTTGTTTGTTTTATTGCTATTGTTTGAGACATAAACTCACTTGTTACATAGGCCAGCCTGGAACTTATGGGTAGCCCAACCTGGCTTCCAGGTTACAGTGATTCTCCTGCCTCAGCCTCCTGAGTGTTGGAATTAAAGGTATGTGCCACCATACTCAGCCAATTTGTTTGCTTTTGATTCTGGGTGTCAGTAAACCCAACAGCCTGGCCTCAGCCTCCTAAGTGGACGTGTAACACAGAGGAATGACACCGTTCCCAGTTTATTGGGCTTTTTTTTTTCTTCTTTTGGTTTTTCGAGATAGTGTTTCTCTGTAGCTTTGGAGCCTGTCCTGGAACTCACTTTTGTGGACCAGGCTGGCTTCAAACTCACAGAGATCTGCCTCCTGAGTGCTGGGATTAAAGGCATGCACCGCCACTGCCCAGCAATTGGACTTTTGATCTGTATTTCCCTGACTACCAACTGGTTGATATTGTTTTGTGTACTGTTGGTATTTGTGGTAGCTACTTTGGAAAAGTTATGTAAGTTTTAAAAACATTGAAATTGACTTTTAAAATGAACATACAGTCTCCTGACCCTTCTCCAGAAATACATCTTTCTTGCTTTTGTTTTGTTCTATTTTGTTCTTTTTGAGACAGGGTCTCACTATGTACCTCTACCTGTCCTGAAACTCATTATGTAGACCAGACTGGCTTGAATTCATAGAAATCTGCCTGTCATTAGCTCTGAGTGTTGAGGTTAAAGGAGTGTACCACTACACCTGGCTCCAGAATTACTCCTTTCACAAGCTGTCCTGAACATATGGAATTCATATGCAAATTTAATATCCTGTTCTTTAAAAAGAGAGAGAGTGTGTGTGTGTGATGATGATGATTTGGAATGAAACTCAAGAGTTTTGCTTTCATTTTTGCTTTTTATTAAATACTTGTTTTTTTTTTTTTTTAAATGTTGTGTGTGTTCTGTGTGTAATACCCTCAGAGCCTGGAAGAGGGCATCAGATTCCCTGCAGCTGGAGTTACAGGTGATTATGAGCTGTGCTATGTGGGTACTGGGTACTGAACTCTGGTCCTCTGTGAGAGCAGCATGCACTCCTAACCCTGAGCCTCTCTCCAGCCCTTGTTCTTCTCATTTAATACTGTATCAAGCATGTGACCAAGTCCAGCTACAAAAAAGAAGGCTGGTTCAGGCTAAACTTCTTGGCTCATACTATAATCCAACATTCAGGAAGCTGAAGCAGGAGGATGATGGAATTGGAGGCCAGCCTGGGCTACAAGGTGAGGCCCTGTCTCATAAAAAATGAAGCAAGTCTAGACCATAACACCCAAGGATTTGCTTGCTCTTGAGAGTCTAGACATCTAGATTTGGTTCTTAAAAGTGATCCTTTTCATGAAGATTTGCTTCTCCATTGGCATTCCATCCTTCTTCCACTCCCAGTAACATAGTAACTAGGACAGAGGTCTGAACAAGTTTCAAACTTTTGAAACATTGACATTGGCACAGAATGTTTGGAAGTAGAATTAGAACCCTTGCAAGACAGCTTAACACTAAACACCCCCTCACAAGCCTAAACTGCTGCTCAGCCTCTGTCCATCCTGCCGATTTCTATCTAAAATCTACCTTCTCTGCCTACATGGCTACGTGGGAAAACCTCGCCCTGTGGGCACTGGTTTAATAATACTTAGTAAAATAAACATAGAGATGCAAAGTAACGCAGTATGGGGCTCAGGGGGATCCTCTCAGTAGTCAGAATTCTATTTTTCTTTTTTTTTTATAAAGTGTATTGCATTTATGTGTGTGGTATGTGTGTGTGCATGTGTGTATATGTGTGTGTATACATGGGGGGGTGTGCACATATACCACAACATGTGTGTAGGTCAGAAGACAAACCGCAGGAGTCAGGTCTCTCCTCCTGCTACATGGGTCTTGGGGATCAAACTCAGATCATCATAGTAAGACCCTAACTCAAGCAAACAAAGATTTATTTGGAATTTTTTTTTTTTTTTGCTGATAGTGGTAGTTGTCATTGTTTGGGCTACACTGGGTCTCACTGTGTAGCCCTAGCTGGCCTGAAACTTACTATGTAGACCAGGCTGGCCTGGAACTCACTGAGAATCACCCGTCTCCTCCTCCCAAGAGCTGGGATTAAAGGCATGTGTTTAAACATCTGGTTTTATTTATTTTGTGTGTGTGTGTGTGTGTGTGTGTGTGTGTGTGTGTGTGTGTGTGTGTGAGAGAGAGAGAGAGAGAGAGAGAGAGAGAGAGAGAGAGAGAGAGAGAGAGAGAAGGCCTCACTATATAACCTAGGCTGGCTTTGAACTCCTGGTAATCCCCCTGTCTCAGCCTTCCAACTACTGTTTACAGGTAAGAATTACCTGTATCTAGCTGTAGGCTCTCTCTTCTGTGATCCTGCTCTCTGTGACTCTGGTGCTTTGGCTGTAGATAACTTCCTTCCCAGTCACCCCTGTAGCGCTCCTCTGCCTGGTCATTGGCCATTTCTGAGTGATCAATCAGACAGGCCTGGGGATTTTCCCAAGAGGGTTTCTGGGAAGGTGGAGTGGTATCTCTCACCAGACTCACAGTGGGATGGGTGGATCTCCAGCGCCCTGCACTGCCCATCTGGGAAGACCCGGCAGGGCTCTTTCCCCTGGACCCTGCCTGTAGAGACAACCTGGTGGAGCTTCTTGGCCCCGCGTCATAGCTGAAGCGATGAACTTTGAGCACGTGCCGTCATGCCTCACCGTCTCTCAGCCTTGAAGAAGGGGAGGCAGGAGGACTACAGGGATTCCTGCCACAGATGCCCTGTCCTTTTTGTGACTTTATGACACAGCTTCGGCTGCATGCCTTTCTTTCCCCTGGCCTGCTGCAGCAGGACACCATCAGGCCTGCTGCAGGATCCAGGGCACTGCCAGTTCTCCTGCAGTATCCCTGCTGCAGGGACCTTGTGGCTGAGCCTCAGGGACACATGAGTGCCCACTGCTCCCCCAGGATAGGACCTTTCTGTTCCCCAGGGATTTGTGAAGCCCCTCAAAGGTCTCTGACTCCGGTCCTCCTTCCTTCCTGTGGCTGTGATGAAGACTGACCAGGAGCAGCTTGGAGAGGAAAGGGTTTATTTGACTTACACTTCCAGGTCCCACTCCATCATTGAGGGAAGTCGGGGCAGAAACCTGGAGACAGGATCCACGGGAGAATGCTGATTGCCAGCCTGCTTTCTGGCTCTCATTTACCCATGCTCAGTCTCTTACAATAGCCCAGGCCTCCTGCCAGACCACAGTGGTCTGAGCCCTGCCCTCCCATATCAATTAGCAGTCAGGACAATGGTCCACAAGATATACCCACAGGTCAATCTGACCTAAGCAGTTCCTCAATTGAGGTTCCCTTTTCTTTTTCTTTCCTTTTCCCTTTTAGTTTTTCAAGACAGGGTTTCTCTGTGTAGCCCTGACTGTCCTGGAACTCAAACGCAAAGATCCACCTGCCTCTACCTCCCAAGAGCTGGGATTAAAGGCGTGCACCACCACCATCTGGCAAGGTTCTCTCTTCTTAAGTGACTCTAGATTGTTGATAATATAACCAGCACAGCTCCTGATAGCGGAAGATGAAGCTCCTGAAAGAGACAGATGAAGACCATTGCACAGCTCCTGGGTCCAGTGGGCCCTGGGATGATCATCAGCACTTTGTAGACCTCAAAGAGCTTGTGGAAAGTTTTTGAGTTTATAGGGATCTCCTGTCTTCACAGCCCTGCAGACGTCAAGTGTACGGGAGAAAGACTCTTCTAGTGTCTCTGTCCAAGAGGCTAAAGCCTCATTGCAGGTGAGAAGGGCCTGGTCATTTGGGTTGGGTTAGTGGGGAAATGGCACGGGAGATCCAAAGCAGCCAAAATGATGCCAGTAGATTAAGGGGGACTGGGGTGCTTGTTTTCCATATATCCTGACCAGATGGTTGGTTGAGGGGACTTGGCATGCTATCAGGGTTGCCCTCCTTTCGTATGGCATCATCTGTGTTGTGGGATTTGGAGGGTAATTAATATTATTATTATTTTATGTGTATGCTTTTACCTATATGTGTGTCTTTGTACCACTTGTATGTCCAGTGCCCTCAGAGGCAGGAAGAGGTTGTTGAATACCCTGGAAAGAGCTATTATAGACAGTCGTGAGCCATCCTGTGAGTGCTGGGAACTGAACTCAGACCCTCTAGAAGAGAAGGTAGCACTCCTAACCATTGAGCCATATCTCCAACCCATCAGCTTTATTAATTGTTAACTTGACACAACCTAGCATAGCTGGGGGAGACCGTTTCAATGAGGAGTTGTCTGCACTGGGCTCGGCCTGGGAGGTATTACCTCAATTGCACTAACTGATGTGGGAAGACCCAGCCTGGTGTGAGTAACACCCAACACCCAGGAAATTCAGAGGGTCCTGGACTATATAAGGGTGAAAAGATCAAACTAGCACAATTGAGCAAGCATGTGAGTATGTATACATTAATTTCTCTGTTTTTTTTAAATACTGTGAATGTGCTGTGACTATCTGTTTAAAGTTCCCGCCTTGACTTCCCCACAATGATGGGCAGTAACCTGGAGTTGTGAACTGAAATGGACCCTCTTCTCCCCTTACTCCTAAGCTGTTTCATGTTGAGATGTTTGGGTTTTGTTGTTTTGGTTTGGTTTTTCAAGACAATGTTTCTCTGTAGTTTTGGAGCCTGTCCTAGAACTAGCTCTCGTAGACCCAGATGGCCTTAAAAGTCACAGAGGTCCACCTGCCTCCGGGAGAGTGCCGAGATTAAAGGCATGTGCCACCGCCGCCCGGCTGTGTTGGGATGTTTCGCATAGCAGCAGAAATGAAAGCAGAGAATTTCCTAAGACTGTCAGAAGGATGGCATGGACTGTAGAATGGGGCTGGCATCATGAGGTCCAGGGATGGTGGTGTCGTGAAAGCAAATATTCAGAAAGACTTCTCAGAGGGATGAGGTCTAAGCCCAGAAGATGCTTAGGATCCTTCAGTGAAGAGAAGTCCTCAGCAGCATCAAGCATCCTGCTCAAAAGCATGGAGGAAGGGGAGAAAACAGGGGGTCTAAGGAAGTCCAGGGTACCAGAGTTGTAGGAAGGCCAGGGGTGAGCAAGGGCCATAGGGAGGGACTGAGCCTAGAAGTATAGGAAAAGGTTGGCCTCTGTCACAAAGGGAATGGCTGAGAAGATCTCTGTCAGGAGAAAAGTACAGAGAACGTGCCCTGAGACTGGGGGTACGGTGTGATGCTGAGCCCCTGCACAGACAGAAGTGGAGGATGAAAACCAGATAGGGCACAGCATGGCTGAGTTTTGAATGTAGGTTGACATTGGTCTGAGATAACCATGATGTCATCCCAAGAGTGTAGGGACAGTATTAACTCTTCTCACTACTGTGGTCAAATACATGACAAGGAACAACTTAGAGAAGGAAGAGTTCACGTTGGCTCATGGTTTGAGTCATTCCATCGTGGTGGGAAGGTGTGGCAGCTGGTCACGTTGCACCCACGGTCAGGAAGCAGAGAAGCAATGAGCAGTGATGCTCGGCTCGCTCTGTCCTTTTTATTCAGTCCAGGACCCCAGCCTATGGCTTGGTGCCACCCAGATTCCAGGTGGCTCTTCTCACCTCAGTGAGCCCGACCTAGAAACATTCTCACAGGCATGCCCAGAGGTTTGTCTCTTGGATGATTCTAAATCCTGTCAAGTTATCAATTAATCATCCAAGAGCCATGAAAGGCTGTACAGTGAGAGGTGGGGCTGGGATGTTTCAAACCCTAGTAGCCGTGGGTTCAACCTGCTCTGCTGGGCGGTGTATGATACAGGCCAGAAGCACCAGTCCTTCCTTTTTAACTGATGTAAAGAGAATCACCTTGACAAGCCAAGCTCTTTGCTTCCTGTTCCCTCCTCCAGAACTCCTGTGCAATGCTGGCCTCATCACAGGAGGCTACCCAAGCCCAGATGAACAAGGTTGAAGGGTCCATCCTTAGCCAACTCTATAAGAACCACATCCAGGTTGGTGCAGAACCCTGGCCGGCCTTTATCCTTGGTGCTGTGGGGAGGTCACGGGCAGACTAACATAGAGGACAAGCCTCAAACCTGAACCACACCCCTCACAGGAGCCCAGTAGCAAGAGGGGCCTCAATTCATACCAAGAGAGGCAGACAGATGGTGGAGCACACAGCTCTATGGGTTCAGAAGGAACTTGGGGCAACCAGCAAACCTGACACAGGATAGCGCGTCAGCCTACTGAACTAGAGCTGTGTGCCCAGCAGACACAGGCCTCCAAAAGGGCCCCTGGGAGGATGAGAGAAATGCAGCCTTGGCTGTGTAAGGGAGATCACGCCAGACCAATGCAGTGAGCCGCTGGCAGGATGGGGAGGGGGGCGGGGAGACCCATGTCCCTCACTACCTGCTGATTGATGGGGTCCCTCTGTGTTCTTCTCAAGGACTATGGGAGCCCCGGCCCGTTCTGGGAGCAGGAGCTCGAGAGTTTGCACCATGTTATTGAGATGAAGAATGAGCGAATTCATGAGCTGGAGAAGCAGCTCCTCCTGCTAGAGATGCTGGTCAGTGCTGGGCAGGCAGCAGGCTGCCACTTTCTGGACATTTCCAGTTCCGGCGTATCCCACACCCCACCCTCACCCCCCACCCCAACCCACTCCTGACAGCTTGTCTCTGCTGTTCCTGCCAGGAGTCTGGTCTGGGTCAGGCAGCGGATCTGTGTCACCTGACTCCTGTCTTGTCTTGGGCCCTCGGGTTGCTGTTACTAGGGTAGCACTGCTCCCCCCCCAGACAGCCCCTGCTCCTCAGAAGGGGTGGCAGCTGTCACACTGCAGGCAGGGGCTGAGGAAGGAGGTAAGGCCCATAGGTCAGGCAGGCAGAGGAGGCTAGCCTCAGCAAAAGTAGAGCTGGGGAACTGAGATCCTTCGAAGACCCAGAACTGGGGCCTCAGAACCCTGGGGCAATGTCACCCTTAGGTCCTGTCAATTTGCAGGATTGGTTTCTTTGCAGGATTAGATTGATTGATTTTGTATACATATGGGTGGGCGAGCGCATGCATGCCATACATGTGGAAGAGGGCAGATGAAGCGCATGCATGCCATACATGTGGAAGAGGGCAGATGACAGTTTGCAAGAGTAAGTTTTCTCTTTTCACCATGCAGGTTGCTAGGATTGAACGCAGGTTGTCCAGCATGGCAGAAAACGCCCTTTACACCCTGAGCCATTTTTTTCAACCTTTGTTTTTGTTTGTTTGTTTAAGATTTATGTGTATGAGTGTTTTGCATGTGCACCACATGTATGCAGTACCCACAGGGGCCCAGAGAGGGTGTCAGATTCCCTGCAAGAGTTACAGTTATAAGAAGTCTTGCAGTAGCACTGGGAATCAAACCTGGGTCCTTGGCATGAGCAGCCAGTGCCCTTAACCACTGAGCCATCTCCCCAGGCCCGGCTGAGCCATCTTTACCAGCACTGGTTTTGTTTTTAACACTCTCCCAGAGCAAAGGTCAAGTCAACGGTTCCACCTTAACTCGGACCTTGTTTCCAGTTAGCGTCTTGCTCCATAAAATGAAGTGCTAGCCTAGAGAGAAGCAGTGTCCGGAGGAGAGGTGATGGCACCCACTGTGCCAAGTGAGTGAAACAGTTTTCCACGCTCCTTCTCGGTTTGTTTCAGAAAGAAAAAAATCTGATATTAGCCCTGAAAAACACCACCCTGCGGCAGGAGGTTGAGGACCTTCAGTTCCAAGCTGGGAACAGGCTGACCGTGTCAAGGTAGCCACCATCCCCCTTCTCCCACTCCCAACCTTCTGCCAGAACTTCCAGCTGGGAGGGACCCGGAAGAGCCTGGGGACTGGATGGACAAGTGGGCCCAGGTCCTGTCTTGGGAACATGACTCCTCTTTCCTTGGGAGTCAGGAAGTCCAGTTTCTCAACAAGAGAAAGAGGAAACAGGAAACAGTCCACCTGAGCAGGCATGCGTGGAATGAATCGGTCCTGAAGCTTTGTAAGTGAGCGCTGATGTCCTATGTCATGGGCAGTTGAATATGTGACATAGTCTCTGGTGGAATCCTGCTCTGGATCCTAAGAGCTAGGTCCTGTTATCCCCATTTACTTATGAGGAAACTGAAACAAACACACTCCATGTCACCTAAGGTGACCCAGCGAGGTGTGAGGCTCAGCCCGGAGCCACCCAGAGCTCCACCTGTGGGGATTTGGCATTTGGTCAACAACTAGAATCACCCCTCACATACAGACAGTAAAGAGGGGCGTGATTGGGGGGGGGACACCTTGGAGAGAGCTGGTGTCACACCCCCTCCCCACATGAGTGCCTCAGGAATGATTCCTGGGGGAATGGGTTGGTTCAGGCTCCCTGCTCTGTCGGTACCACAGGCAGTTCCGGAAAGATCTACTTCAGGACCTGGAGGAGTCGCAAAACGGCCACTGCTGCAGCAGACGGAGGAGCCACTGAACCGTCTGAGTCCTTGGGGCCTGTGTCTCCTCCATCTTACCCTGCCCTCTGCTGCACCTCAGAGGCCTCTGTCCTCATCATATAGACACAGGCCCTGGACCCACCGTGGCTTCCAGACTCACCACTCCCTCCATGGTCTGTGGAGAAGAGGGCAAGACTCCATTCTTCTCCCAGGATGGACTAGGTGGGCAGGAGGAGATGTGTATAGGTAACAAAACTGGTGGCGGAGGTTGGGCCACCAGCATCACCTAAGAAGTGCCTTCCCTTAGTTGGCCCAGAGAGCAAGCAAGTACAGTTACAGCCCCCACCCCGTCCTTATGAGGGCTCTCAAGACTTCTCCCATGGCAACTGGCGCCACTTTGACCATCTGACAAAGGGGACAGCCCTCCCTCTCAGATCATCAGCTTTACAGGCAACTCACTGACCCATCCAAGTTCTTCTAACCACAGCCGTAATTCTCACTCAGAGAAAAACTGTGAAAGACACCATCCAAGGAAAAGAAATATAGTATTGTTTTTGTTGAGATGGGGTCTCAGCACATAGCCTAACTTTGAACTCAGCCTCCTGCATGCTGGGAACACGGGGCATGCGCCACCACACCCAGCAGGATGAAGAGCTGAATTTGCTGTCATGCTCAGCATTGTGAATGTTTTTAAGCATGTGTATCTAAGGTCTTAATGCGAAAATTAAATCTTTTTTTAAAAATAAAACTTTGTTTTCATGTTCTTCTCAGTGAGGATATTTCATTCTGTGTTCTCTTCTGTGGTGGTGAAATTTGCTGACAAAGGCAACCAAAGGGAGGAAGGGCTGATTGCGACCCAGGGTCCCCGGGGGATAACGTTCATCATGGTGGCAGAAGCATGAGGGCCTGCCTGTCACATGACATCAGCAGCCAGGAAGGAGTGCAAGGCTATTAAGCCTGAAGGCCCACCCCCAGCAACATACTTCCTCCAGCAAGGAAGTGACCTGGAGGTTCCAAAACCATCGCAAACAGGGCCACCACCTGGGGACCATGTGTTCCAAACATGTGAACCTATGGGGGACATGTCATATTCAAACCACATTTGTCAGGACATGCTAATCCTCTTACATGCTATGTTCTTGAAAGGTATGTCTCATAGTTTCTTCAGTGTAGGGCAGAGGTTCTCAACCTGTGGGCCTTGGGGTCATATATCAGATATCTTGCATATCAGATATTTATATTACAATTCATAACAGTAGCAGAACTACAGCTATGAAGTAGCAACAAACACAATTTTGCATTTGGAGGGTCACTACAACATGAGGGACTCTATTAAAAGGTCACAGCATTAGGAAGGCTGAGAACCACTGGTGTAGCATATTTAGATAGTTTCACATCCTAAGCCACCCTAAAACAATTCTAATTAAAATATCTTGTGTAGCCATCTTTGAACAGATCATTTTCTTATATTGAATTTGTCAGAAGGGTCACCTCTGGTGGGCTGCAGAAGGGGTCTTATGTACTTTTAAAAAAATGCTTGTTTTCATTTATGTGTTCGTGACTCTGTGTGCAGGTGTCTGCAGGGGTGCCTGCAGGGGTGCCTGCAGGGGTGCCTGCAGGGGCTGTTAGCATCCAGGCACACCTTGGCCCTGCCCCTTGGGAACCTGGCACAGTACATCACCCCTCTGCATGTGACAAGCAGTTCCATGACTGTACACAGGTGCAAAGGTCCCTTTAAGACACAAGTCCCACATACTCCCGCTGTCTTCCCGCTGCAAGCAGGTCTTTGCCTCTCTCTCTCTCTCTCTCTTTCTCTTTCTCTCTCCCTCCTCTCTCTCTGTCATTCTCTCCCCTCACCTTTACCCTTCTCTTAATAAACTCTACACTCAAGCTCTGTCTGCATTGCGTATTTGTTTCTTGCTCTTGGCCCTCACCCACTAAGGTCCCAATTCACAAGATAATCACAACTAATCATAACGGGCCACAACTGGGGGTCAGAGCCCCTGGAGCTGGAGCCAAAAGTGATTGTGAGTCACTTGACATGGGTGCTGGGAACTGAACTCAGGTCCTTCAGAAGAGCAACAGGTGCTCTTAATTGCTGAGCCATCTCCCAAGTCTCTTTAGAAAAAAATCAACTGTGTGTTTGTGTGTGCTGGTACAGATTTATGCATGCCTGTGGAGACTTTTGCTGGGAACAGCAGGGAATGAGCAGAGAAACAGCCATGGAGCCATGGCGGTATAGGAGGGAAGAGGCCCTGTAGAAAAGGCCAACCAAAATCTCCAGTCCTGACTTCTCTAGGACAGCAAGTGAAGTCCCTTCCCAGAGTCCCCCTGCCATGGAGAATGAAGCATTTCAGAGCCCTGCTCAGAAAAGAAACAGGGTTGTAGGCCCGAAAGGAGGAACTGGGAGGGAGCACTGGGGTCACAGAAAGGTCATGAGGAGGGGCTAGGACAAAAATAAGCGAGTGTGGCTGTGGGAGGAGGTGAGACTCATGCTGACTGTTACTGCTTCTGCGTAAGTTTTTCACATTATTTTATTATTTTATGGGGTTTTTTTGTCTGTCTGGTACCCTTAATGGTTGAGAGCCAACATATAGGTGCTGGGAATCAAACTTTGGTCCTATGGAAGAGCCCCCAGTGTGCACTTAACTGCTGAACCATCTCTCCAGCCCCTCTGCATATTTTTTTTGAGGGAAGAAAGACTTTAACTTTGTTGTTTGCTTTGTTGAGACAGGATCTCAGTCAGTCCAAGCTGGCCTCAAACTCAACCGTGTAGCCCAGAGTAGCCTTCCACTTCTGATACCCCTGCCTTAGTCTCCTGAGGGCAGGTATGACAGGTGTGTGCTACCACACCTGACTAACTTTAAACTGTGTGCACGTGTACGTGCGCGCATGTTCTTGTACTTGAACAGGTGCACTTGCAGGTGCCCCTAGAGGTCAGAAGGGGGCACTGGATCTCCTGAAGCATTGAGTCTGTCAACATGGCTGCTGGGAGCGAACTCCAGTCCTTAGGATACAGCTGGAAGTGCTGTGAACGGCCCAGCCATCTCTTCAATCCTCCTGACTTTTTCTTTCTCTCTTTCCTTCCTTCCTTCCTTCCTTCCTTCCTTCCTTCCTTCCTTCCTTCCTTCTTTCTTTCTTTCTTTGAAACAGAGTTTCACTATGTTGCTTTGGCTAGCCTAGAAACTCACTCTGTAGACCAGGCTGGCCTCAAACATGATTAAAGTCATGACCACCCCCAAAGTAATGTTTTTAAATGAAGGAAAAATAGTGTTTGTTGACAAGTGATCTGAAACAGGTGATTCGGTGTCCATAAATGACATCTTGGAACACGGCCACATGTGCTGTCTGTGGTTGTGCTTGCACTGCAGCAGAAGCTTGGCTCATCCAACCTAAGACAGTGGCTGTCTATCTCATACAGAAAGAGCATGTTGACACTGGCCTTTGCTCTCAAAGTTGATGTCCTTCAAAAGCATTTTTTTTCTTTACTTAAATGACATAGAAAGAACCTTCTCAAAGAGCAAGCACACAGAAAAAAAAAAGTACAAAAAAACTTTAAGCTGGATATGGTGGCGCACGCCTTTAATCTCAGCACTCAGGAGGCAAAGGCAGGCAGATCTCTGTGAGTTCGAGGCCAGCCTGGTCTACAGAGTGATTTCCAGGACAGCCAGGGATACACAGAGAAACCCTGTCATGAAAAACCTTTGGGAAAAAAAAGAAAAGAAAAAAGAAAAACCTTAAATACTAAGACTGGGATGTAGGACTTACCTGGCATACACAAAGCAGCGGGTTCAATCCCGGCATCACATAAACCCACTGAGATAGCACAAAACTGTAATCTCAAGCATTTAGGAGGTGGAAGCAGGAGGATCAGAAGTTCAAGGTCATCCCAGATTACGTAACGAGTTTAAGGCCAGCCTGGGCTACATCAAACTTCATCTCACACAAAAGGAAGGGCATATTACATAGTTCAAAGAGTTCATTTTTCTTCAGCTTTTACACTTTGCATATTTTGATGGTTTTGGTTTGGGCTCTTTGTTTTTAGATTTAGATTTTTGCCTCTCTGCACGTAAGGATGGCCTGTTCCTGGAGAATCCCTATGGGGTTCTATCTGGGGAGACAGAGTTCCCTCTGCAGAAACATGGCAACCAGCCTGGTAAAGAGCAGCCTTAGCAAACTGAGCTCACTGCTTGCTCTGCCCCCTGCTGGCTGACCTTGCCTAGGCCCCACCCAGGTTCCCTGTTTAAGGAAGGTTTTAGCCTCCCCAGGCTCTAGGGTTCTTCAGTGGCTGATTCCATAGGGTTGAAAGGAGATGCTGATCCCACACCTCAAAGGAGGTCCTAAGATTTGTCCAGACCACACGCTCTAGCTGAGATGGGGATGAGCCTCACACAGATAGTGCCCACGTCTCCCAGACATCCAGCATGCAGGATCTGCTCACGGCCCTGGGGAGTGAGCCTTTATGTCCTTGAGTGTGCTGCAGTCTAGCCTGTGGGCCGCTGAAGGTTTTCAGAGCACCTGTTCCTCTCTATCCCACCAAACTCTTCACAGTGTACAACTGTAGAAGAGCCTATGCGATTACTCCAGGACCATTTGCCTCTGGTCCTTCTGGGGTGAGCATGTGACCCTCAAAGCTGGGCCTGGCCTGGATTACTCATGCTTGATACCCAGAGCCTTAGAAAGGCAAGAAAGGCACCTGGCACTTTGTGGCCTTAAATACATATTGGTGAATGGATAGATGGATGTGTGGGTGGGTGGGTAGATGGATAGGTAGATGAGTGACTGGATGGATGGATGGATGGATGGATGGATGGATGGATGGATGGCGAATGGCTGGATTGGGAGTCAGATGGATGAGTAGATAGATGGTAAGTTGATGAATGGATGGATCAATGGATAGATGGGTGGATAGAATTGGTGAATGGCTAGATAGATTTATGGGTGGATGAGTGCATGGATGAGTGCATGGATGGATGGATAGATGAGTGCCCCAGATTGGTTTTAACAGCAGGGACACAGCTTCACCTCTTTTCTAATCCCAGGATCCCCAAAGGGACAAAGGGTAGATGAGGACAAAAGGACAGGACACAGTAGTCCAGGCTACATTATGAGACTGGAGGAACTGGAGAGATGGCTGAGTGATTAAGAGGACTGGCTACTCTTCCAGAGGACCCAGGTTCAGTTCCCCACATGGCAGCTCACAACTGTCTGTAGCTACAGTTCCAGGAGACCCAACACCCTTCCACAGGCAAAACAAAATACCAATATACATAAAACAAATATTTTTGTTTTAAAAAGAGAGAAACTGGAAAAGTCACTCCATTCCTGGTGTCTGGGGTAAGTCAAGGGGTGAGGAATATGTGTCTAGAAAAGAGAGCCTAGGAAATAAACCATCTTGGAATGTCCAAGTTCTAGAAATCGTACATCAGTTGTCTTTCATCTGTCATGTATTTACTGAGTGCACGCCAAGAATGAAATCATGGTGGGTATGGCAGCACACACCTTTATTCCCAGCATCGGAAGGGAAGGCAGGTAGATCTCCACACGTTAGAGGCCAGCCTGGTCTACATAGATACTTAGAGGCAAGCCAGGGATGCAGAGGGAAACAAAAGCAGACAAAACCAATAACAATAAATGGATCATTGTTGGGGGCTGCAGACCCCGGCCCCTTAACTTTCTTTGCCTGCCTCAGACCCTTTGCCTGCTGGAGTGAACTGAGCAAAACAACTTGTTTCCCTGTGCCTGCAGCTGCTCTGAGCACGAGACCGTGATGGCAGGGGAGTGGGTTCTGGTGCGGCCTGCAGCTGAAAGATCCCGAGAGCTGGGGAGTGGCTATCAGTTGAGGATCCCTATATAAGCTTCCCTGGAGCACAGTGAACTTGGCACTCTTACAAGATACATCCTTGATGTATCAAGGATGACCCGTGTCCCCGTGTCTCTGTCCGTTTGTGTGTGCGTGTGTTTTTAAGTCTCCAGCTTAGTTCCCGGCTTGTGTACTGTCCCTGTCCCATAGTGCAGGCGCTAAAGATCATGAAGAAAGCAGACATTAATGATAAGAGCTAGTCAGGAATGCTGCACACAGGCTTAGAAGCACTTTTACTTTTTGTAATGTACTTTGTGTGTTCATGTATATTTGGGGGGGGCAGAGAACAACCTTGAGTGTCATCCTCAGGAAGGCCATCCAGTGCCATTGAGACAGGGTCTCTTGTTGGCCTGAAGCTCACCGTTAAGCTAGCCTGGCTGGCCATCCAGTCCTAGGGATCTTCCCATCTCTGCCTCCTTTGCACTGGGATCACATCTGGGTTTTATTGTGGGTGCTGAGGACTAAGCTGAAGTTCTCATGTTTGTAAGGCAGGCACATTACCCACCAGGCTGTCTCCCAGCCTAGAAGAACTTTTACCCCATGCACAGGACATTTCAGGGAGATGCAATCCTTCACTAGACCTTCGAGGGTATTGCGGTATCTTGGAATCCCAGAGAGGGGATCTCAGAGTCATAGAATCATAAGAGAGTCTTCAAGGAGTAAACTGAAACTTTATAATGTTTAAAACTCCAGCCTTAATACAGGAAAACAAAAGGAACTTAAGACAGAACTCATCCCATTCTCCTGCTACGTAGACAAAGATGTAAAGTCAAAGAGCCCAGCAGAACTCTCACCTCCCATTATGAAGAGACTAGGACTCTACTCATTCAGTGAACAAAAACAGCAGCACGCAGCGGTGTGCTGGGACCCCCTGCAATCCCAGCACTGGGAGGGGGGCATTAGGAGTTCAGTGTATATGTTTAAGTCTCGTTGCCAAGAGTTAGTTGGTGCCAGATGACTGGTGCCACTGTATCCCTCAGAACAGAGTCAACAAATGCCCTGTGACCACTTGGGGATTAGTTACTGTTCTATGACTGTGACGAGACACCATGACCAAGGCAACTCTTATGAAAGAAAGCATTTAACTGGGGGCTTGTTAACAGTTCTAGAAAGTTAGTCCATGTCATCATGGTGGGCAGTAGCTGAGAGCTTTACATACTGATCCACATGCAACAGGAAGAGAGAGAGAGAGAGAGAGAGAGAGAGAGAGAGGGAGATACAGACAGACAGGCACACAGACAGACAGAGACTGGGACTGGCATGGGCTTTTGAAACCTCAAAGCCCACCCCCAGTAATACAGCTCCTCCAATGAGACCACAACTCCTAATCCTTTCTGAAGAATTCCACTAACTGGGGAGCAAACATTTAAACCTATGAGCCTATGGGAGAGGTGCATTCTCATTCAGAACACCACACTGAGCTAGACTATGGTAGAACCAGAAAACCAGAGTTTTTCTATTGATTTGCTTTTTATTTCAAAGGCTACTACTCCACCAACACCCCCTTATTTTTTGACAGGGTCTCACATACACCATAACCTCAAACTTACTGCATAGCTGAGGATGACCTTGAACTCTTGATCCTTCTGCCGCCACCTCTCCAGTGGTAGCAATAGGAGCCTGCGTCACCATGTCTGATTTATGCTGGGGATCAAACCCAGGACCTCTTGTATGCTAGCCAAGCATTATACCAACAGAGCTACATCTCTGCTCCAGGAGAAGTCTTGGGAACAGTTGTTGCAAACCATCAGGCCAAGTCTTTTGTGATCTGGTGCAGGGAGAAGCCAGAGCCTTCAAAGCTATCAGTCAACACATTGCCAGCTACTACAGGGACAATAAGGACTCTGGCTTCATCCAGCTCCTCTTCCAAGATACATTTCTGGATTTCTTTTCTTTTCCGTATTCTTTTATTTTTTTCATTCAAAAAAATTTACATTTCCTCCCCTTCTCCCAGTCCCCTCCCGCTCCCCCCCCATTTCTGGCTTTCTATAGCATTGAATGACATGCAAATGTTTCCAGATATCCTTCTTATTGACAACTCTCCAACACATCCTCCTTATATGGATGATTTCGTGGTTTATATTTTGATGCAAAACTTCCTGCAGCCCAAGACTGGCCTTATCTTTGCATCTTTGCTAGAGATAGCCTTGAACTCTTGATCCTCCTCCCTCCACCTCTCAAGTGCTGGGATTAGAGGTGTGTAGAATCATACCTGTTTATAGCAGTGGTGGGGTTTCATGCAAGATAGACGAGCCCTCTACAGACTGAGCAGTATCCCCAATCCCTGAACATCTTGCATTTCTCTCTTCACTGCCATCACTTCGATTCAACCCATGGATGGGGCACTGATTGCAGCTCTGAAGGCCACTCAGTTTTAGAGAACCTTTGCTAGGCTGTTGCTGCAATCGAGGAGCAGGAACATTGCCCCATCTCTGGAGAGATTCCAACATCAGTGATTGTATCCAGAGCCTTGCTTAGGAGCCAATCATGCCACCAAGCAGGGCATGCGTGGCATCTGGAAGAAGTGTCTTCAGAAGGCTTTCCAAGGGGGAAGAGACGGAAGAAATCAACTCCCTGTGGCTGAGCTGGCAAGTGACTTCACCCTGAGTGGGACTGAGGCCAAAGGCTCCTGAACGTGGCTCCTGGGGAACTAATGGCATAAGAACTTGATAATGCCAGAGAAGGAGCATAGAACTGAAGGTGACGCAAAGGGAAGGAAGCTGTAGAGCCACAAAGAAAATCGCTAGCCAGACATGGTGGCCCCGTGCTTGCAATCGCACCACTTTGGGAGGCTGAAGCAAGACAATCATGTTGAGTACCAGACCAGCCTGAGCTATGTGGCAAGAATAAGATTCTGTCTCAAGAGAAATAACAGAGAAAGAAATTCACAAGGACGGGTGCAGCCGACCTGCAGACCTTAGCCAGATTTCAAGAGTGAGGGAACCTGACAGCACTAGGAAGGCATGATGGCGCGTTCCTGACGTCTCGGCGCTGGGGTCCGCGGATGGAGATGGAGAGTTAAGATCGGCCTGGGCAGCAGAGCTGACACCCTGCCTAGAAAACAAACAAACCCAACCTTTTACAGGGCTGGAGAGATGATCAACAATTAAGAGCATTGACTGCTCTACCGGAGGACTCAGTAAATACTCCCAGGGACCCATAGGGCATCTCGTAAGTAGTTCCAATTCTGGACTATCCAATGCCCTCTTCTGGTCTCCATGGACACTGCATGCGAATAGTATGCAGAAACTCTTTCAGGCAAAACATATATACACATAAAATAAGAATAAACCTGGGAGCAAGGAGTGGTGGCGCACGCCTTTAATCCCAGCACTCGGGAGGCAGAGACAGGTGGGTCTCTGTGAGTTCAAGATCAGCCTGGTCTACAAAGCTAGTTCCAGGACAGCCAGCAACCAGGTCTGTTACACAGAGGACCCCTGTTTGGGAGGGGAGGATGGGGGTGGAATTCAGAGAGCTGGACCCCGAAATCCCATCAACTCCCTTTAAGAGAGTTCACAAAGCAGTAGCTGCTTACCGTAAATCTAGTATGTATTTGCTATTATTGGGGGCATTTCACACATCAGTTTAAACCATGAAACCCAATATGGACAAATTCACCAGATCTGCCATATACAGGCTGCCCATGCATGCTTCAGCACTGCCAGGGCATAAATTTTAATTTCATTTCACACATACCACAGCAGGTATGTGGAGGTTGGAGAACAACTTTAGGGGGTCCATTCTCTCATTCCACTATGGAATCCCAGGATGGAGGCTCAGGTCATCAAAGCTGCACAAGGGGCTGGAGAGATGGCTCAGTGGTTAAGAGCATTGCCTGCTTTTCCAAAGGTCCTGAGTTCAATTCCTGGCAACCACAAGGTGGCTCACAACCATCTGTAATGAGGTCTGGTGCCCACTTCTGGCCTGCAGACATACACACAGACAGAATATTGTATACATAATAAATAAATAAATAAATAGCTGTACAAAAAGAAATTTTACTTAATGAGCCATCTCCACAGCCCACCAGGTACAAATGCCAGCAATGACTCTTCCTTAGGAGGACCCTCAAGTTCTTCAGGATTATTCCAGAAGACATTGTCATAGGAGGTGACAGCTCCCTACTGTCTTGAAGAACTTCCAGTTGAGATGGTGGTTCTCCAGGCTGGTCTTAAACTTCTGACCCTTCTGCCTCCACCCCTGGAGTGCTGGTATTACAGTGTGTGCCATCACACTGTAATGTAGAAAAATGTATTGTAAACAGTGTAGCTCAAGGATGTTCATGAAGTCCATAGCAGTGCGCTGTAATACTCTGGGCCCGTGCACTGACCTCTGGTTCCTGGCACCCGAGCAGGGCAGCTCTAAGCCTGCTCTACAGGCCTCCTTCATAGGAGGCCCAAGTCCTGAGACTGCAGCACGAACCATCACGCCCAGCTCAGTGCCTCCAGTGCTGAGAATAGAACCCAGGGCTACACGTGTGCTAGGCAAGCTCTCTACCAACTGAGCCACATCCCAGCCCTAGGGTGACCTTCTGTCCCAAAGCGGGTGTTTTCATATTGCGAAATTCCATAGCAGGAAATAATCTTCGTGCCAATTCAGGAACTATAAAGAGAATTAATCATTATTATTATTATTATTATTATTATTATTATTATATTTTATTAATTCTTTGAGAATTCCATACAATGCATGTTTATATTGACCCCTAACTGCTCCAGATCCACCTCCCCACATCCAGTTTCATGTCCCTTTTTTTTTAAGGTTCTTAACTCTTATGCAGGCTCTAAGAGAAGTCTTGAGGGCTCTGCAAGAGAGCATTTCAGGTTATTATCAGACAGGATTCCTGGGAGCCTGCAAAAAGGCACCGTATTACCTGGCCATCATCCAGCAACTGACCAGCAGGTGGCAGTATCTGTCCACTTTCAGCTTCTCCAGGTAGTGGCCAAGATAGTCCGATATACAGTAAATTAAAGCCCAGAGAAGAGAGTTAAAGAAAAACCCCAATCCCAACGCATTGTTCTGGTCTGAGTCATGGCATCTCACCCACTCCCATACAGACCCCTTTGGATGGGCCTGTCCGTGGAGAAAGGGGCCCTCGAGCATTCCAAAAGCATGATGTCATCTGGTGCTTGCTTCCTTCCAGGGTTTGTTTCCATCAGCCTGCGAGGAGGCCGTGACACCTGCTTACTTACAGTCCCACAGCTGAGGGGGTTTCCTCTTCATACTTAAAAAAAACACAGTGTTGCACTCAAAGCTTTCCCCATATCTCAGATTGTTTTCTCAGGACTGACTCCAAGAAGCAAAGACAATGACCTCAGCCAAGGAATGGTAACTGTTAATTAGCCATCATTCTTGCTGGTTGCTTCTGCCCCTGAATTAAGGCCTCAGCTATGCAGCCAAAGGAACTGGCTCTTAATCCTGCCTCAGCCTCTTCAGCTGACTTCAGGTAAAAGTGATTATTTTGATTACACGTACAGCAAGTCAGGAACACTAAATGGAAGCCGACGGCCGTGCAGGCCTATAATCCAGCACTGGGGAGGTGGAGGCAGGAGGATCAGGCATTTAGGGTTATTCTTAGCTACAGAGAGTTTGAAGCCATCCTCAGCTACAGGAAACTTTGTCTCAAAAGACAAAATCAAATTTGTCAATTATAATAGAATATAATCAGAACTGCCAGGGTGTGGCGATGCACACCTATAATCCCAGTGTTTGGGAGGCCAATACAGTGGCAGCCCAGGCTGAGCAGGGAGACCTTGTAAACTCTAACACTCTATCCCATTCTCTACAATATCGCTCAGATCATTATCCCTCCCTGCCTCTTCTATTCTCCATCAATTGAATACTCCCTCTAAGGCCTCCTGTAGCCCTGGCAGGCCTTGAGCTCACTAGTAGCCGAGGATGACCTTGAACTCCTGACTGTCCTACTTCTACTACTGTAATACTGGAATTACAGGTGTAGATTGTGTTGCCTGGCCCCACCGTGAAGACCATAAGCCTGTGTTATGCTGATGGTGATGATCAGAAATGGGAAAATCTGGACTGGGGTGTGTGTCTCAGCGGTTGGTAGAGTGCTTGCTTAATATGCGCAAAGACCTGGGGTAGATCTCCGGTCCACATAAAGGAAGCTTGACGGTGCAGATGAGGACCAGTAATCCCAGCACCAAGGAGTGGAGGCAGATCTGGAGTTCAAGGTTATCCTCAACTACATTGCAAACTGAAGGCCAGCCTGCGCTACAGAAGACCCTGTCAAACAACAAAAAACACCTAAATAAATCAAATCTTGGGCTGGAGTTATAACTAGAGTAATTGACCAGGCCCATGGTTCTATCCCTAGCAAAGTGTGTGTGCATGCCTGTGTGTGTGTGCGCGCACACACAAACACACAAGTTGGCAAAGATGTGGAGAAATCTTAAATCTGAACACTACATTGCTGTGGTAATATCAGATGGAGCAGTCACTGTGAAAATCAGACCTGTGGTTCCTCAGCAAGCTCGACATGGAGGAAGGAAGTTCAGTGGGAGAGGGTTGCCTAGCACACATAAGGTCCTGCCTTTATTACCCAGTGCCGCAAGGAGAGGAGAGCCATGTTATCATACAGCCATGCTGGTTTCACATCCAGGTAAACACATGAGGGAATCGCGCACTGGCATTCAAGTAACTGTCCCCAGTGGTTAATAGTGGCTCAGTTACAATAGCCAGAGAGTTGAAATGAGTTAACTCCCACCAGCCGATGAACTGAAATGCAAAATTCAGCAGACTTCCACAACAGAGTATTATTCAGCCGTAAAAAGGAACTAGTGGCACATGCCGCAAGGTAGATGCCAAATGAGAGCAGACCCCAAAGGGTAAAAGTGGGTAAAAGAATCCATAGATCCTTAGTCATCAGATAAATGGAAATCAAAACAACTCTGAGATTCCATCTTACACCTGTAAGAATGGCCAAGATCAAAAACACTGATGACAACTTATGCTGGAGAGGCTGTGGAGAAAAGGGAACACTTCTGTATTGCTGGTGGGAATGCAAGCTGGTACAACCCCTATGGATGTCAGTGTGGCGATTTCTCAGAAAATTAGGAAACAACCTTCCTCAAGAACCAGTAATACCACTTTTGGGTATATATCAAAAGATGCTCAATCGTGCCACAAGGACATGTGCTCAACTATGTTCATAGCAGCTTTATTTGTCATGGCCAGAAACTGGAAACAAGCTAAATGCCCCTCGATCGAAGAATGGATAAAAAAAATGTGGTACATTTACATAATGGAGTACTACACAGCAGAAAAAAATAACGACAGCCTAAATTTTGCAGGAAAATGGATGGAACTAGAAAGCATTATTTTGAGTGAGGTCACCCAGACACAGAAAGACAATTATCACATGTACTCACTCATAGGTGATTTTTAAACACAAGGCAAAGAAAGCCATCTTACAAACCACAATCCCAGAGAATTTAGACAACAATACGGACACTAAGAGAGACCTACATAGATCTAATCTACGTGGGAAGTAGAAAGTATAAAAAGACAAGATCTCCTGAATAAATTGGGAGCATGGGGACCTTGGGGGAGGGTTGAGGGAGGGAGGGGAGTGGCAGGGAGGGGAGCAGAGAAAAATAAAAATAAATAAACGAGAACCACTGAAAAAATGAAAGAAAAAAAAGAATCCATAGAGACAGAAATCCAATCTGTGGGGGTGGGGGTAAGGGATGGGGGGCTCACAATTGTAAATAGGAGCACTTGAAAGGGAGAAGTTGGGGGGTGACAAGTTCAAGGTCATTCTCAACTACACCAGGAGTTTGTTCATAGCCAGCCTCAAACACTTAAGACCTTGTCTCAAAAGACCAAAAATGGGGAAGGAGAGAGGAAGTGAAGGGAGAGGGGGAGAAAGAAAGACAAGGTAGGACTGAGGAGGAAAAAGCAAATTGATCCTGTCTCATCCTCGGACGGGTTCCAGAGAGATGGGAAGTGACTGCTGAGAAGGTACTGGCTTTTCGAAGTCAAGAAATGGCATGGAGTTAGACACAGCATTTACACAGCTGTGCACTCAACCCTTGCCCCTCCATTACCCAACATCCTGCAGCAGCCCACAAGGACTCTAGGCCCTGCAGGAGTTGATCCCTCCTCTGTTGCTGCCTCTTGCTGCCTCCACACCCTGGACCACTTCTAGTCTCCAGGCACTGAACCCCCGTTCCCACCACTGTTTCCTATGTATGTCCACTCAGTCCTCCTGACTTCACCTCCTCTGCATCCTCCTCAGACCTCTCAGATTTAGCCTTTGATAAACACCCTACTAAGTGCTCACATCTGTCACCTAGCATGCATCACCTGTCCCCCCGTTTTTTGTCCACAGTTTTTGTCCCGGCTCACATGTTGTCATTGCTATGATGTATCCATCTCCCCTGGGCTGGGATGCAGGATGCAGACTATGAAAACAGAGATATTATTTTTTGGGATAAAGCTTCTGAATTAGGGCTGGGCACGTAGTAGGTGCTGAATAAATAAATAAATATAAATATCCAAACAATGAATTGTTAGGATTAGATATGACATTATAATTAAAAGGTATACCGGGATGGCAGGATGACTTAGCAGGTAAAGGAACTTGTCCCCAAACTTGACAACCTGAGTTCTCTTCTTGGGACCCACATGAACCTGAGAGAACCAAGTCCTGCAAGTTGTCCTCTGACCTCTAAATGGATGCTGTGGCATTCGTGCTCAAAGATGAGTGCGTGTACACACCTGTACACACAAATTTATAACGATGTGACTCAAGAAAAATGCTCAGTAAATGACAGCAGCTATGATTGTGTGCAAGGAGACCACTGACCTCCATCTTGGCAGGGCCAGCCCTCTTCTTCTTCCCCCACCACTTCTCCCATTTTCTTCTTTACATTTAATTTATTTAGTTTTCTGAGAGTTTCAGGTAGCCCACACTGTCCTTTACCTGCTGTGTGGTTGAGGATAGCCTTGAACTTCTGATCTTCTGAGCACTGGAATCACAGGTGTGCATCACTAAATCCAGTTTTATGTGATGCCGGCCATCGAAACCAGGAATCCGTGCCTGCCAAACACTCTACAGACGGAGTCACAACCCCCAGCCCGGTTTTGCACGTTTTTGAGACGAGTCTCAGGTAGCCAAGGCTGGCCTTGAAGTTGATATGAAGCCAATGATGACCTTGAACCCCTGGTCCTTTGACTTCTCCTGCTTCAGCCTCACAGTGGGGATACAGGCTCTGCTGGTTTCCCACTTGAGCTCACTCTTCTCCAAAGTTCTGTCATTCCCATTCTGAAGGTTAGACTGCCCAACCTGCTTCACCTCACGTGTTTCCTCCACCTTAGGCCCCAGGCTTCCCGGAAAAACCATCAAAACCTCCTGTCTATTGGAAGGTCCCCAAGGGTGGGGCAGGGCTGCTGCACCCACCTGTTGGCTTTGCTCTAGCATGCAGCAAGCACTCAATCAATGCTCACTGGGTGAAATAGAAAGCCAGAGGACACGTTTTCCAGTCAGACCTTTTAAGAGGCTTATAAGTCCTTGAACTAAGGACAGATTCCGAGGATAATATTTTTTAAGAACTTTAAAAATTACATTTTAGTTTTTTATCAGAGTGGGTCTCAGGGACCAAACTGGGGTTTGGCAGCAAGCATCTTTGTCTGTTGAGTCAGCTCACTGGCCCCTGAGGATGAGCCTCAAAGAAGAACCTATATCCAAACAGTTTGCTGTCTGCTCTGTGGCCACCAAGCAGGGAGCCATCTCTTGTTAAAGCCGGACCACCTTTTCCTAGGGACTGCCAGAGATGGCCGCTTTTCCACACAGACCTGGGCGGCAACTTCTGGTCTCCTTGGCCGACCCTCTTCGACCAGAGCACACTCCACAAGACCAAGGGAGTCACCTGCCCAGGGTTGGATTCCCAGCCCCACAATCTGCAAGCTGTACGACCCTGGGCAAAGCATTGTCTCCTCTGGGCTTTTCTTCCCTGCAAAGTGACTATACCTGTGACCTGATAGCGCCGGAAAGGCGTGAAATCTGATCAGTCCGGGAAGGTCTCAACTTGGATCCTGACAAGCCTCAATTTTCTGTTTCTCAACAAACCCTCAGTAAGTGGCAAGAATGTGGAATTGTACGGAACAGGACTTTAGCTTGACTTTAATTCTGATTTTCCAAGTCCCCTTCCGTCTGGAGGCGTAAAGTCTGAGCCTGAACCGACCCAGGTAGGAGATGGCAGGTACCCCGGGAGAGCACCCTCCCCCGAACGCCCTTTCCCTGCAGCTGGTGACACCCAGACTCCAAAAGTGAAGCACCCGGGGTGGGGCGGGGCGGGGCGGGGCGGGCAGCAAGCGAACCCGATTGGTCCCTACGTGCCACGTGTCCTCTGCCACGGTGAGCCCAGTCTGCGCTGCGGCTGCTGCTAGGCTAACGGGCTTCGAGCTGCGTCGTCTGTCCGCCCTGACCTAAGGCCTCCCCCGCACGGTGAGTATGCAGAGTCGCTGCAGGGTACGAAATCCATGGCTGCAGGGACCGGGGACAGGCATCTTGCTTGTTGGGTCCCTACTGGGGTACGGCCACCCCGGAGTGTCGCGGTTGGGTGTGTCCCTGGAGGGAACCTGAGATGCAGGCGTGGGGTGACAGCGCCCCTGCGGGGGAGGGGAGATGGTAAAACCCCGACCCCGCCGAGGGTGTGGCCCAATGCTGGGGACGCCTGATCGTTTTAATTTCACGGGTGGAAAAACTTGGGAAGACTGGGGACGCAGATCTAGGGACCCTCAGGGAAGGCTGTGAGTTGCCCAACTTTGAGAGTTTGGGGAATCCTCTGCTGCGCGCCGTCCCAGTGCGTGATGCCCACTTAGGAAGGACCAGCCGTCCATCCCGAGGGTTCTGATGGTCTGGCCC
Organism: Ondatra zibethicus; assembly: GCA_004026605.1. Lineage (NCBI taxonomy): Eukaryota > Metazoa > Chordata > Mammalia > Rodentia > Cricetidae > Ondatra > Ondatra zibethicus. The sequence continues at coordinate 733,051 of PVIU01000001.1, read as the reverse complement.
ACATTGCGCAGCTGCTCACCTGTCGGGGAGCCACAGAGGCGCTTAGCAGAGGCCCCACTCTTTCTTCTGCTTCTCCTAAGGCAACCCCGCGCCTTCCCAAAGCTCCAGGGCCCTAGATGATTTCTAATGACCTCGAATCCTGACCCCGCCATCAATTTACAGTGTGACCTTGAGCGGGGCCCTTTCCCTCTCTGGGCCTCCCTCTTCCCTCTTTCTAGGTAAACAGTCACTGTGAAAGTGGGTTGCTCTGGCTGCCAGTACAGGTGTGGGCGGTGAAAAGCTCCTTTAGGAGAGTGAATCTGGCCTCTGCTTCCTCCTTCCCTCCCTGTCCTTTTGTCTAAACTCTGGCGGGTCTTCCCAGACACTTCCAAATTTGGGCATATGGCTCCTGGGTTTATAAGGGCTCCTGGTGTCCCCTGAGAATCTACCCTCCTTTCCTTCTCCTCTCCTGCCCAGATCACATCTTGAGCTGCTGTCCCCACACCCAGACAAGATAGCTTGACTTCGAAGCCTTTCTTGCCCCATCTGCAACCATTTTGGCCCCGAGCTTTGCAGAAGACCCTGGGCAACTCTCCCTCATGTCCATGGGCTGCAGCTTGCCTGGGGCCCTTGGATGGGTCTCTTTTCTCTCTGGACCCTTTTTGCCCATAGCAGTCTGCTGAGGTGGCTGCTACTTCCGGTGCTCTCCCCCCCCCCCCCGGCCCAATTCAACTGCTCTCAGATTTGGGAGTTGGGTGTGGCTGGGCATGGAGGGAAGAGAAGGCCTTCATCCCCTTGCAGCTGTGACTGTCGCTCACCATGTCCCTTTACTTCCTGTCCTTTTGTTCATGAGCCTCTCTCTGCTGGGATACTGAACCAATTTGCTGTGTCCGGGCAGGGGATGCAGCTGTTGATGGACAGAACATGGACTTGCCCTGAGAATGGAGATGCTGGGGTGGGGGTGGGGCTGGGAGTGGGGGACTGCAGCACTGGAGAGCTGCCAGAAACCATACATACATCTGCACTGCAGCTCCCAGAGGAGTCCTGGACATCAGCCCCAGCCCCGCCCCATTTCTGCCCCTCCACACACCAGCTGGGCACCTCCCCACCTTGATTCCTTCCTCCCTGGAGGGGAAGACCTGTACCCAAGCCCCCAGATGGTAAGATGTGTTGGCTCTTCACAGTACATTCAGGCTCAGTGGTGGCCCCAGGGCATCCCTAGTCAACTTCTTCAAGAGACTTCCTGGGTGGGGTCAGAGCTGAGGACGTGGTCTCCACAGATTCCCCATATGGGGTAGGGGAGATGAGGGTTGTATCCTGGTTTGCTGCTTCTTGGCTTGGAATCAAGCCTTTTCTATTTACATTCTGCATCCATTTGCATTCGGAATGCCCTCTCCTGGAGACTGAGGCTGACCCTACAGAGCTGTGTCAGCTTCTGGGTTCCATGCACCCAGATTCCACCATCTGTAAAAGGAGGACTGATACCTTCATGTGGTATCGAGCCTGCAGATATGCAAGTGCCTCACAAACTGTAGAGTGCTCTGTGTAGAGAAGCCAGTGCTGCCATGGTAACCTCAGCCGGTTGTGGTACTCAGGAGGATACCTGAGCCTCAGGTTCCTCTTTCTCAACTGCTGTCCAGATGCTCCCTAAAGTCATTGTCACTGATGGAACCCTTCCAGCTGAGCAGACTCGGGGAACCCTGGCTTTGTTGGATGCTGGTGTCAGACCATTACAGAGATAGAGATTCTCTAGTCCTCAAATGTAAAGAAGTGGCTAGAAATGTGGTTCCCTACCTAAGGGACACCTTGGTTCCTTCCCAAGGGTGGCATAAACTGTGTGTATCTGCAATCCCAGCACTTGGGAGGTGGAAGATGCAGGATCTGGGAGTTCAAAGTTCAAGATCACTCTAAGCTACCTAGTAAGTTGGGTACAGGAGGCCCCATCTCAAAAAAAAAAAAAGTGAAGAATAGTTGTAAGCCCTTGCACAACACTTCCTGTGCATGAACTTTCTGTGCAAGGTCCTCGTGTGCACACTCATCTTGTCTTTATTCTTGCCAGGTGTGGTAGCCGATGCCTTTGTTTTAATTCCAGCAGAGGCAGTTGGATTTCTGAGTTTGAGGCCAACCTAGTCTGCTACAGAGAGAGAGAGAGAGAGAGAGAGAGAGAGAGAGAGAGAGAGAGAGAGAGAGACCCTGTCTTGAAACAAACAAAAACAAAAAGCCTCAATTTGTCTTTATTCTTTACACCTTAACCATAACCTTTATGAGAGTTATGTTTAAATATTTTTATTTACATGCATTTATTTATTTGGATATGTACATATGTGACATGGTATGCATGTAGAAGTCAGAGGCCATCTTTCTGGAAGTTGATTCTCCTTCCATGTTGTGGGTCCTGGATGGAACTCGGGTCGAAAGGCTCCCCACATGCTGAGTCATTTGGCATCTGTTTTTAGCCCCATTTTCCATATGAGACAAGGTCTCTCTTTTTGTTTGCCACTAGCCTGTGAGCTATCAAGGATTCTCTTGTCTCTACCTCCTATCCTGCAGTAGGATGGTAGACTTGGGTCCTGGAGATTTGAACTCAAGTCCTTCCCACCACACAGCTTCTAAACAGCACCTTGGAGCTTTGACCTCAGGACTCCTGACTGCTGTGAGACTTTATCATTCACGGAGTGACCTCACCCAGGATTCAAACCCACATCAGGCAGTTTCTGATCCTGAGGCAGTCAGACGACAAACGCCTGGGGCCCTGCCCAACTGGGGATCAATGACTGTTGGTCAGGAGTTGGAAGACACTGCTCTCTAAGAAACTTGAGTGTCTGGATTGGGGGGAAGGGCAAGAGAGGGATGCTCTATCCTTCTGTGTCAGCTGGGATTGGGAGCTGCTCCTTCTGGCTGGGGGGGGGGCATAAGAAAAAGAGAAATCATTTTCTAGATTTATCTTTTCTTGGAGGTAGGAATAGAACCCAAGGACTTACACAGGCTGGATGAATAATCTACACTAAACTACATACCCAGCCTGAAAGGGGTTTTGAAAACCAAAGCCTTCAAAGTACAATAGACTTACCCCAGGAGGCACCAGAACTTTCTGGTGTACAAAGTTCTCAGACTCTGTTATTAAAATGGTTGTTTTTAAGACAGGGTCTCATGGAGCTAATAGATTTTCTGTACCCCAGTAATAGGTTTCTCTGCCAGCATAGTAAGCCAGATCAAACCGAATTAAAAAGTAAAAGACTAGGTTTATTCTGAGCAAAGCAACTCCTGAGTGACTCCTCCAGGCCCCCAGAGATGGAGGCAAAGAAGGGACAGGAAAAATCACATGGCTGATCTAAGGGAGGGAGCTTAAATACCCTGTGGGGCGGGTGAGGGGGTGAGTGTGGGGGATGATGACCACAAGCTGGGTTTGCACCCAATTATAACACCTTAGGCAGGGATTGGACCGACACCCCTGCCACCAAGAATGCAGAACTGAGCTTTTGCTGGTCTCCCTTGGGGATTCCCCAAGAGAGTGGGGTTTGGAGAGAGAGAAATGGAGGCTTTCAAAGGAGCGAGCTGGAAGTTCCAGCCGAACAGTAGCCCAGGCTGGCCTTGAACATGCTAACTGATGATGAATTTCTAATCCTCCAGCCTCCACCTCCCACATGCTAGGATTTCTTGTGTGTACTATCATGCCTGATTTATTCAGTGCTAGGGATCAAACCCAGGGCCTTGTACGTGCTGGACAGGTACTCTGCCAGCTGAGCTACATCCCAACCTGTAACACGTACTTTTTCTGTGTTCTTTTAAAAGTGGATTGAAGGGTAGGGAAGTGAGCAGTGAAATGGCTTAGTGGGTAACGGCTCTTGTCACTAAGCCCTGATGACCTGTGCTCAAGCCCCAGGACCCACATGGTAGACAGAAAGAAACCAGCTCTCACAAGCTGTCCCATGGCACATATGTGCCCCCTCAAAAAATGTCTATCTAACCAGTGCTCATTTCTTTTCCTCTGTAGTTATTGATGAGGAGACTTCAGTATTAGGCAGCCAGTGCCATGGGCACAGGAGCCTTGGCTATCCCAATTTCTGTCCTAGCACCAGCTCCCACCAGTGAGCCTAAGTTGCTAGTAGGTTTGTTGTTTTGTTTTGTTTTCTCATGAGTCCCCAGTTAATCAGTAATTTTCTCTATGGACTTGGACAAGTTACTCAACTTCTCAGGTCATTTCCCCTCTGGCCATAGCATGGGGAGCAAAGCAATTTGGTTCAATGGATTTTTTTTTCTTCCCCTGTGACTTCTCAATGGTGTCCCTAAAGAAACCTCTCGTGGCTGTAACTAGAGTTTTTATCATATAAACCTGGACTTCTGCAGCCCTAGCTGGCAAGGCTTAGCCACCTGGTCCCAATAAACCAGTTAGAGACCAGTCATAGTAAAACAATATATATATATATATATATATATTAAAAGGAAGTTTATTCAATGTGACCAAGTTGGGAGGAAGAACAAGCTGAGGGAGGCTGCAATCCAATTTTTGGGTCCTGACATGAGCCTTAGGTCTGAAGAGAGGAAGAACTGGGGCAGGAGCTGTGCACAGTCAACTAGTCCTGGTCTCCATGTGGCTTAGAGTTCAGTGTCTCCATTCTGGTTCTTCTAGATGGTTCATAGACGCTATTATTTCTGTCCTTATCAATACCATTGCTTTAGGAGCTCATTCTGGTTCCTACTGACTGACCGCTTCTGCCCCAGGGTTCTTTGCCCTCACGGAATGACTGTCCTCTTTTACAGGGTGATCTGTTCTGTGCAGTGTTGTTCTTTGGGAATCTAAGGTGACTGCAGAGGAGAAGTTCAGGACAGTACTTAGTTCTGTACTTTCAGCCAAAGTAAAAGAGAGACAGACAGACAGACTCGAGACGAAGAGATGCCAGAAGATACCTTGGACTTGGCTTCCTTGTGAGCAGAGTGAGGGGTCTGTGCTTTTGAGGAAAAGCATCCTGGAAAGATTTGTTTCTTAGCCTCTCAGTGAAGACAACCTTTAGGAACCGCCATCCCTGACTAGAGGCCCACAGCAGGCACAGTAGCTGTGCAGTTGTGTCCCCCAGAAAGGGTCAAACCATGAGTCACATGCAATAAAATAAAAATGATCTTTCACTCAAGGTTTTATCCTACTTACAATCAATGGACTAGTCCAAGTAGTTATTAGTAACCAGCTCAAAATGGAATCAATAGCCACAGTCATATTGAAAGGACTATGCACTTAGAGGCAAAACTGGTTTTTCCACCCAAGGGGGAGGGAGAGACAGTGGAATGTGCAAGTTATTAGAATAGTGTATGAACATTAGTCACCTACAACTCGCTGAGCTGTAAAGAGCCTGAAGACAGAAGAACTAGAATCAGATAACCCAGAAAAGTTTTCTTTGAAGAGATTTTTTTTTTCTCTTCCCCGTGGTGCAATTCAGGGTCAGTGACCTCCACCTACACAGGAATGGCAAATCCTCAATGGTTGACCACAAGCCAGTCAAGGGAGGGTGGTGTGGAGCCCGTGGGGATTCCAAGAAGAAGAAATCTCCCTGGCTCCCCAGTTGAGATAACAGCTGAGACCAGTCAGTTGGTTCTCAACTTTGTTGGCGGCTATGGCCCTGAAACAGTAATCTCTAAGGTTGGCCTTTGGTCATTTGGGGAAAAAAAAAATCTTCAGGTTGTATTAATAAAGCTAGAATGGAGAAACATTGGTTTAGGTACTAGAAGATTGGGTAAAAAAATTATAGTGGTGGGCATTCCTAGCTTAGGGTGAGGAGTGGACAGAAGCCATGAAGGGCAGGCCAGGACCTTGAATGTTGAGCCTAGAGACCTGGCTTTGGAAGGCACTGTGGGAGGGAGACTGGTTACACCCTTCAAGCCCTCCTCTTCGCACATACAGTTTGAAGTAGAGCTGTTCCAGAGTTTCAATCGTTTAAAAAGATAATTTATTATTGGTGCACTGTGTGTGTGTGTGTGTGTGTGTGTGTGTGTGTGAGAGAGAGAGAGAGAGAGAGAGAGAGAGAGAGAGAGAGAGAGAGAGAGAGAGAGAGAGATGCATGTGGAGGCCAGAGGACAGCTTTGTGGAGTCTGTTTTCCCCTTCTACCTTTCATGGAAATCAAACTCAGGTCACCAGACTTGCATGGCAAGTGCTTTTACCTGTGAAACTGTCTTACTGGCCAAGTTTGGTTTTGAGGCAGGGTCACACTTTGAAACCCTAACTACCCTGGAACTAACTGTGTAGACCAGACTGGCCTTGAACTTACAGAGATCCACCTGTCTCTGTCTCTGCCAGCTCTGGGACTAAACATGTATGCCGTCACTCCTGGCTCTACCTGCCAGTTTTATTTTCATCTTTGACATGAACTGAAATTAGACAGTTTAGGAGGGGAAAACCATAACGATGACCTCTGTACATGCATTAATATGCATAAGTGCTATTGCCAGGTACTCCAAAAGAGGCAAGGGAACCTGCCTGGGGGTGCACATCTGTAATTCCAGGACACAGGAGGCTGAGGGAGGGGGGTAACCTGTTCCAGACCAGCCTAGACTATATAATAAGGCCCTTTCTCAAAACATGGGGCGGGATGATGAAGCCCTGCAGTCAGGTAAACAAAGGGATGAGGTTGGGCTTCTAGGGGGTAAGACGTGGCCCAGGCCTATAATGCAGATGAAGTCTCTCAGGTCAGGGTCACCTGTGGTCATTTCCATCTGGGCCAATCAAACCTCCATTGCCCTCCTATAGATAAGATCTCTCCTGTGCAGAACAATGCCTGCACTCGCTGTCTACTGATTGGGCAGAAGTGAACAGCTTCCTGCAAAAATAAAAAGCAGCGACTTGGAGCCCATGTTCTATTTGCAAAGGTCTGCAGTTCCTTTGAATGGCCAACTTGACATATGTCACGGAAATACATTTGGTTGACTGTGGGTGTGGCTCAGTTGGTAGAGTGCTTGCTAGCGCCCTGGAAGCCAGCCCTGGGTTCAGTCTCCGGCACTTTATAAACTGGGTGCAGTGATGCGCACATGTAATCCTAGCACTTGGAAGGTAGAAGCTTGAGGGTCACCTTATGTATCATCTGAGGACACACAGTAAGTTCAAGGCTAGGCTGGCATACAAGAGACCCCGTCTCGAGTTAAAAAAAAAAAAAAAAAAAAAGCAAAACCGCGCTAAAAAAGAAACAGTCTGAGGCTAGAGAGATGGCTCAGTGGTTAAGAGCACTTGCAACTCTTCCAGAGGACTCAAGTTTGGTTCTCAGCACCCAGGTCCTTTGGCTCACAACTATTATGGCTCCAGCCCCTTGGAAATCCAACCCCCTCTTCTGATCTCCATACATTCATGTGTTCATCCAGACAGAGGTACACACCTAAGCGTAAATAAAAAGAAATATTTAAAAAGTTACTTGTGCAGGCCTGGAGAAGTGGCTCAGTGGTCAAGAGCACTTGTGGCTCTCGCAGGGGAACACAACATCCACAGGGTGGCTTACAACCATCTCTAACTCCAGTCTCAGGGTTCCCATGCCTCTTCTGACCTCTGTAAGCACCAGATACGCATATGATACACTTCCATACATGCAGGCAAAACAGTCATACACATAAATAAATTTTAAACACGCGTTTCAATTACTTTCAGGTGGGCTCTTTTGGTCTCCCACAAGATAGAAGGGTGGTTTTTGCACACTGTCTTGCACTATCCTAAGAAAACCTTACAGAGTTCCCATTTCTAAGTAGGAAATTTCTAAACTGAGGCAGAGAGAGAAGCAACTCAAGTGGTTCAAAGTCCTGAACAAGGTGTTTGCAGTATCAGGATTTGAACTTGGGGATCTTGACTTCATGTTAAATTTAGCCCAATAAAAATGATCATTTATTGCTTTTTTTTTTCTGTGTGCCAGACTATTCCAATGTCTTTGAAGATGCGCAAACTGAGATTCAGTTTAAACAACTTATTACGTAAGTCAGAGCTCAGGAGACACAGTGACCCTTGCCCATTCTCTAGGTTGGGCAATAGGACCCTGCCCCCACCCCCACCAAAGACCACAGTGGTCACCAGCTACCAGGCAGGGCAGTGGTGATGGCCACCCAGGAAGAAGCCATCCAGGTCACTGTCCAGAGGGAGGGGTTTTCAGGAACGGTCCAGTTGCTTGGGTGGTCAGATAAAAGAGATGTAGGGCTCTGAGGAGAGAGAAGCCAGTTTTAACCAGTCTTGAGCATCTTTTTCAGGTAAGTTAGTAAATTTACAGATTGAGGGAGGGCTGGGATCTAGGGAGAACCTTCCCAGTGTTCTGTCCTGGAAAGGGCTCACTGAAATATAGAGAAGTCGTTCGTATTGACTATGGAGTTTCCCAAAGAGGACAGCTGTGCATTGACCTCATTTCATTAAGTCCCAGAGAGGAAACTCAGCAGGAATCACATACCCTGGGCCGGTCTCCAGCTGTGTGACATGGGACTGTAGGCAGGGTTGCTGGCTGAGTCCTGGCCATCTTGAAAAAGGCTTGGAGGTCAGATGGTTCAGGCCTCAGCTAGGATCCTGGGCCAATAGCTGCTTAGCCAGTCTGAAGCGTGTGGTGTAGGTTGTCATGGGAGGAGGCCCCAGCGCTCAGACAGCCACTTCTGTGCTTCAGCCTTTAGCTTTTCCTGTTGTAATGAACCAGATTGATCCTCTGGACTGCAATCTAAACGTTAAATTATCAAAGAAACTCACTTTCCACATACACAGGAGGCAGGCCCCCCAACGGGCCCACTGTCCTTGGAGTTTCCCCCAAAGGCATGGTGGCCTCTCCTTGGAGTTGGCTCTCTGTGGAAAGGGGCTGTCGTCCAGATGGGCCTGGGCGCCAGCCAGCTGCTGAAGTTTCCAGCAACCACGCCAAAAGAAAGTGCCTCAGCCTTCAAGTGAACAGGTCCCAGCCCTCCCACCCTCATGTCAGCTCACTTCCTGGGCCTCTTTCACTCCCCGGGTCTCTGGCAGTTTGGGGGTTCGTTCCTTTACTGGCTACCCTTTGAGTCTCCAGGCTTGGGGAAACCCCAGAGCTGGTTCTGGGCCCAATCCTGGAAGTCACCCCTTCTCATGTGAGGTTTCCATTTCCTGGTGAGAGCTGCACTTTTATAGCAAGGGGCCCCCGGTTGCCCGGGCAACAGCAGGGTTTCCTGTGGCTGAGCTTTAATCGCAGGCAGATCTCTGTCTGTGCCCCCCAACGCCAGCATCATCAGATCACTGCTCCTTGCTGACTGCTGTACTCCAGCAGAGGCAACATGGGGGCAAACTGATAAAGTCCCTATACCTAAGGCCCCACCAGTACAATAAACCACCACCCCTGATGTGTCTGCTCTATGCTGGAAGTGATTCAGGTCCCATCCCCCAGCAGCATTCCTAGGCAGTTTGTGCTTAGCATAACCTTGAACTCAGAAATGAGCGCTAAGCCCCAGTCACAGACCTAATAAGTTTCAAAGGAGCCGGCTCCTAAGGGCATGTGTAGGGCTGGAGAGTGCTGAGTTGCAGGTCTCTATGGTTCCACCCTCCTTTCTAGTTCATTCCTTGCAAGTAAGTTATTTTTACTCTTACAAAGCAGTTTGGAACTGTTTTAAGGCAGTCCATGTACGCCTGCCGCCCCTAGTGGTGTTCAGTGACCCTCTATGGTTCCTGATTGCTTAACCTTGCATCTCCTGCCCTTCTGCTGAGTGCGCCTGAGCTCAGTTTAGCTCTGCACCCACTTCGCTTCCCCTTTTCATTAATTTATAGGCAGGGCACCTGTGTCCCAACTTCGTTGTCGCTCTTATCCCTGACACCTCCAACCCATAGTCCTTTCCCGGTTTCGATAAGATATTTCACCCTGTTTGTTCAAGTTTCCCACAGTGGTGATGGCCGTGTTCCACCAGAGTGCAGCCAAGTCTTCACAGTGACCTCAGGTACTGGTTCAGGCCATCCTATCACCATCCTTCTGTACGCTGACACCTCAGTCACCTCAGTCACATTGACCTCTGTGTTGCCTCTTACCCAGGCATCTGTATGAGACCTCTGGCTGGCCACCCAGGGTTACATTCCATTGCGTTATGTCACCAGGTGCTTATTGTAATCCATGTGGGTGCATTTATCACTGGGACTGTGAAAAAGGGACCGTCCAGTCTTGAGTATGTCCTGCTATGTTCTTGGGGTTCAGGGTTTTGCTGGCTGGGGTAGATGATGGGTGAATGCGACATACCCAAGCTGAGATGATATCCTCATAGAAACACCCAGAACTCCTGCTTCTTCCCAGTTGTATGTGAGAAGGCCTGGCTGGGAAGTCATTCTCAGTGGCTTGGAAAGAAGAGGGCACACAAAGTGCATGTAGCACACAGGGGCTCTGGATTTGGGAGTTCTAAATAGTTTGTCTTTGGGCCAAATGTGGTACTGGCCTTGGTCTCCTTTCTCTTACAAAGAGCACCTGCTGCCTGTAAGGATTGCTGAAAGGATTCAAGGAGATGCCAGGCACACAGCAGGGCCTGGGTCAGTGCTAGGTCAGTGGTCACACCCAGCCTCCCTTCTCCCCAGGTTCCTTTCCCACCCTGTTAAGACTGGCTGTACAGTATCTAATCCAGCCACTGTCCCCTGAAAAACAAAGTTCCTGGCTCCACCAGGTCTCTGGGTATGAGAACAAGAGGGAAAATGAGGGGAAAAAAACCCAACGGAGAGTTACAGAGTCCTGGGGTGGTCTCTCAAATTTTCTTTGTCTTTCCACAGTGGTTTCTGCTACAGAACCTGAGACCATGGCCAAAAGAGCACAGGTAAGGGTCTCTCCTCCTCAACATCCTACCCTTAGGTCTGAGAACCCTAGCATCAGTAGGCCAGGGTCCCAGTTACCCTCAGCTAAGCTAGGTAGGTACCTTCAGTTAACCCTTGGGGCCCTCAGCTAACCCCTGGTACTTTCAGCCCTAAAGGACTAGAAGTGGCTCTAAATTCACAGCTCTTCCTATGCACGTCACCAGCGATGACGCACAATATCCCAGGTACAAAAGGATGCGAATTGACTCAAGTACTGGGAAGTGCAGGGCTTCGGGACTGGTTGGATCCAACTCTTAGACGGCAGAGTGAGAATTCTGCTTTCGTGGGCAGCTCTTTCTAGATTGCTTCATTCCTGAGAGGTTCTTTCTTGCCTGCTATGGGCATCGTGCACCTCTGGGCTTCCGTTATCCGGTCTTCAGAGACCCGGATACAATAGTGCAACTTATTTTCAGTGGTTCTGGGTTTTTATCCGCATTGGCCAGGCCTGGGTAACATGTTTTTTAGAATGGGAAGTTGAAGTGACCCCAGGAAGGGAGATGGCCCCAGGAAGGGAGATGGACAACTAGACGGGCACTAGATCACAATGAGGGGTTCTTATGCCCTGAAGAGGTGTGTTCCAGGTTATACCCATTGGGGTTATGTTTTCCTGGCTGAGAAGATCATGACCTCGGTCCTTCATGCTGTCTGGCCACTTTGTTGGGTGATAGAATTTGAGACCAAATGAAGCATTCTCTCCTATGTGACTGAGGCATAAGGGCTTCCTCTGTGTCAGTCAGGGCTTGCCTGAGAAAGGTCCCACTTAGCTACCCTTATAGTGCAAACCTGGTGCTGGAAGGGGAGGATGAGCTGAGGGACCTCCAGCAGACCCCATTTTGTTGCTTACTCCATCTCTAGAACTTACGGTCACAGAGCAGGCCTCTTACCCCCTGGCCGAAGTGAGAGCTAATTTCACATCATCCCTCCTTGTGACATGACACGCAATGCACCAAGGACAGCTGCAGCTTGCAGAGAGTAGTGTTTATATGATGCAAGACAGACTCTAAATAGCTCCTGCACAACTTCCCTCCACGCCCCTGAGGAGCATGCTTTGTCCCATAGCCTCTCTGATCAGGATGATTGGGAAGAGTATCCCTTGTTGTGCACAAAGCTCCAGGATGGGAGCTGATGCTGCTTCCTTCTTCCTGTGTGTGTGCACAGGCAGGAGCTGGGAGGCACTTGCCTTGCAGGGTTCTGACTGACTCAAACGACAAGTCAAGCTGGAAGATTGTTCGGGCCAAGACTTGGGGTTCAGAGGTTTGGGCCAGGGCCAATAGACCAAGCAAGTTTCAGGGAGGGTTGGGTGTGAATCCAAGTCAGACATCCTTGCACCAGCTTTGGTGGGACATGAAAAAGGTCTGGGGCCAGCAGGAGGGCACCCCCTTTTGGGTTAAGAGGCTTGGAAAACAAGAGGGGTCTGGGGCAGACTGGCTGGATCAGAAGGCCAGAACTGAGAAAGAATCCAGGGCAAAGGGTAATTCTGACGGGCAGCACCCCAAGAGGGAGAAAGTTGCCGAAGACAGGGCAGTGTGAAGAAGGAAGTTTGTCTATTGCCTGCTCTTAGCACCGTCTACAGTGCCCTCCCCACACGTGTGCACACCCATACACCCTCGCAGACACACAGTGCATTGTTCACGCTCCTTGGGTCCAGTCACCTTAGCTCCTTCCATCATGATGATGGGTCCTTCCTGTCACCTTCCAAAAAACTGAACTTGGGAGGCAGGCAAAATATGATTCCATGGAAAGCCCCAGGAGACGTGGCTCTGTGGCCTGTTTAGTAGTGAGATTTTGATATTGAAATGCAATAGCAAATCTAAAAGCACTTTGCAGATAGGGAGAGAGGGGTGGGTGTCCTGGGATCCCAGCAGCTGCAGGATGAAGTGAGTACCAGAGCTGGCTATGCTTGCTCTCTGCTAGAGTTCCCATATAGGCAATCATCCGTCTAGGTAATGTGTATCTGCGTTCTAGGAGGCCCAGGACACCTGCAGTAGCTGGGGTGGGGCCTCACAGGCTGGAGCCCCAGGGCCCAGGCTGCTCACCACCTGGCAGCAGGGTCTGCTAAATATTTCAGGGTGGAAAAGCTTTCTCCCCCACTCCCTCCATCCTGGGTATCTGCTTCCAGAATCCTATCTGCATGGGGTGGGACAGGCTGATTACAGGTGGCCTGGGCAGCTGCACAGGTGGCATTTAGGAATATAAACTTCCATAATGGGGTGAGCCATGGCCTGTGGGAGCTAGGCCTAGATGGGTTGAGGGAATGTTTCTATAGCTTTATGTTAGCAGCTAGAGCTAAGTCCCATTTTACTTGCAGTGCCCATGACCATGTGACATCTCGGATCGTGGAGCTGGCAGGCAAGCAATGAAAAGACTTCTCCGTCCCTGTGCAGAGCTGCATGGGGGACTGAACTAGATCCCCACTTAGTTTCTCTCTGTGAACGCTTTGGCCAAGCCTGTGTGGGCCATTAGCCATCCTTCCCTGGTGTCACCTTGATTGTTTTATCTTCAGCCCAAACAGCACAAGAACCCACCCACACCATCGACAGAGGGAGAAGGGCAGAGATGAAGTAGCCACAATAGGGAGGGCGGCATGCCTGGTGCTCTGTCTTCTGCTCCACAGCCTGGCAGGTGCTTCTTGTCTCCTCCAAGCCCTGTAGTGACATTTCATTTTTATTTTTTATTTTATTTATTTTTTTATTTATTTATTTTGGTTTTTTCGAGACAGGGTTTCTCTGTGGCTTTGGAGCCTGTCCTGGAACTAGCTCTTGTAGACCAGGCTGGTCTCGAACTCACAGAGATCTGCCTGCCTCTGCCTCCCGAGTGCTGGGATTAAAGGCGTGCGCCACCACCGCCCAGCTCATTTTTATTTTAATAAATAAAGCTTGCCTGAAGATCAGAGAGTAAAACAGCCCCACTGGTCAACCATGCAGACCAGGCAGTGGTAACACACACGTTTAATCCTAGTAGCCACACTAGTTGCCATAGAAACCAGGCGGTGCATGCCTTTAATCCCAGTACTAGAGAGGATTATAAAACAATGCCAGGCGGTAGTGGCGCACGCCTTTAATCCCAGCACTTGGGAGGCAGAGGCAGGCAGATCTCTGTGAGTTCGAGGCCAGCCTGGTCTACAAGAGCTAGTTCCAGGACAGGCTCCAAAGCCACAGAGAAACCCTGTCTCGAAAAACCAAAAAATAAATAAATAAATAAAACAGGAAGAGACAGCTCTTGGGCTCAGTCTCGTTCTGACATTCCTGGAGGCAGGATCGCCATTTTCAGACTGAGGACAAGGTAAGAGCCAGTGGCTAGCTATTTTGCTTTTGTGACCTTCAGGTTAAACCCCAATTTCTCTCTCTGAGTTCTTATTAATTGTGCTTCGCAACCCCTCTAGGCAACTTCCAATCCTATGGTCATAGACCTTGGGCATCTGACTGTGAGCTTTCGAGAACCATCTCAGAATCTATTTTGGCATTTGTTGCCTCTAACATGAGCCCTGTAATGATTAATCTCAGTTGTCATCTTAATGAGATCTAGATGCAGCTATGGAAGCATCTTATGGCATGCCTATGGAAGGATTCTCTTCCCTGTCCTCACCCCCCCCTTTTAAATATGTAGTTCTGGCTAGCCTGGAACGCACTGTTTAGACCAGGCTAGCCTTGAACATACAGTGGTCTGCCTACCTCTGCCTCCCAAGGCCTGGGATTAAGGGGGTATGCCACCATGCCCAGCTCTGGAGGATTACCTTAATTAGGTTAATTGAGGTAGGAAGACTTATCCATGATGGGTAACACCATTCCCTAGGCCGGGATCTTAGACTGTATGAAGAGGAGAAAGTAAGCTAAGCACAAGCCTTTATTGTTCTCTGCTTCTTGGCAATAGAAGGAGTATAACCAGCTGCCACCCCAACTTCTCCACCATGATGCACTGTGCTCTTGAACTATGAGCCAAAATAAGCTCCCTCTCCCTTAAGTTGCTTTTCTTCAAGGTATTTTATCTCAGAGACCGAAAAGAACCTAAGGCATCCCACTACTGGCCTTGAGAAAGGCATCAGTTTAAAACTGCTGCTGTTTGACAGCTTTTAAACTTCACAGAAGGTGGGTTAGTTACATGGTTAAACTTCCTTAAAAAATGCAAAACCCTGGAGACAATATCATGAGGAGCATCTCTGTTTAATGGGCAGAGACAACAATGCCAGGTGCAGGAGCCATGCCCTGACTTAGGGGGCATGCCTAGGATAGCCAACAGGACTGCAAGCTCTCGATAACATTGCAACCCCATCTTCCCCATGCTCATTGTACCCCACATGAGTAGACAGACTCTGGGCATCGGCTCCTAAGCACTGTAACCTAGGGTTCCTTTCCGCAATGTTCACTGTCTCCCAGCCCTCTGCCATATCTCCTCTGTGTGGTAATTTCCACAGTCTCTCTCCCCAGGGTGGAGGGCCATCATTACTCATCCTGTAGAACTCACAGGGACTCAGACATCATCTCCAGGAAGTCAGCTCTAATCTGCTCAGCATGTAGTCTCAGTAATTCACATCTACTTCTGAAGCAAATACCAAGGTGTGCCTAGATGTCCTAGGTCCTATGCTGGGGGCTGGAAATACATCAGTGAGCAAGACAGATACAGTCCTAGCCTTCACAAGGTTTCTTCTTCAGCCCCTGTGATGCACTTAGCTGATGGGATTGTGGGTGCATCTACCATGCAGTTCCCTACCCGACTGTGAGTTCTTACAGGTCCCTGGGCTAAGCACCTAGTAGATTCTCAGTGAGAGATGGATGCATGCATGCATGCATGTGTGGGTAGATGAGTGGGTGGATGCATAGTTGGGTTGAATAGATGGGCATGAATATGGATGGATGTGTGGATGCATGGATGAGTAGCTTGGTAGGTAGATGGAATGGCAGGTGGACAGATAGAGATACATTAACAGACAGACAGATAAATAGATGGGAAAATAGAGACTGAGCATAAATTGGCAATGCGTGGATTGGTAGGTAGATAGGCAGATGAATAACAGATGGATGAGTGGGTGGCTCTAGTTTCCCTGGAAACGAGAATCTCCATGTGAGAAGCCTTTGGGGTCTAGGCATGGTAGGGCACTGATGCCTGTTTATAGCTTGAATGTGGGTCACCCTGACACAGAGAGGAAACAGGTCTCCAAACGCTGCCATCCCAGCAGGGGAGTCAGACAGTGCAGGACAATCACTCCATGTTTAGTCTTCAAGGAGAGATAGGTGGGTGTCATTAGCTGAGGAAGAAATCCTAAGCTATGTGATGGTCACTCCTTCCCTTATGATCTGCCACACCATTCTGGCATCTGGCAGGAAGGGAGAAAGCTTGGTTTGCTAGAAACAGCCATCTTTCCCCTTCCCAGTCAGGCCTCTGACATGCCGGCTGGTCACATGTCACTTGTCCTCTCTATTTTGGGTCCTTGAAATTTTAAGATCCATTGCCTTTTTTCTCCAAGTGAGTCCCAGAATTGGTGGCAAGGAGGTTGGAGCTAGAGAGATGATGGACATGTGGGCTCAGGCAGGTGGAAAGAAAAACATCATGAGTCATGGCAGCAGCTGGCTGCCCCAGATAGACCCCAGAGGACCTGGCTCCCAGAAAGCTATTTCAAAGTTGGACACTCCGTTGCTGGTCCCAGCATCTCCAATCCTGAGCAATGGTGCTAGGAATCCATGTTAAGAAGTCAAGCTGCCCTCCCCCTCCCTGCCTCCCTCTTTAGCATTCTTCACCTCAGAGGAGAACATCTTCAGTCCTTCATTCAACTCAGTTACATTTAGCAAGCCCTCTCTGGTCTCCATTGCTAAGCCTGTGCTGGGTATGGGGATCCACTCTGTCCTGTGCGGTCATGTCCTGTTCATGACAGCTCCTGTCCTTGTGGAGTCAAGAATCAAAGGGCCAGACGTGGTGTCACTCACCTGTAATCCTAGCACTCAGGTGGCAGAGGCAGGTGCATCAAGAGTTCAAGGTCAGCCTTGGCTACGTAGTGAGTTCAAGACCAGCCTTGGCTATGTGAGACCTTATGTCAAACAAACAAACACCCCCAAAAGGATCAAGAGGAAGGTTAGACTAAAGTCTTTAATGCCCTTTGCAAAGCAGACATTCTGGTTCCCTCTGCCCCTTTTTCTCCACCCTAGAAGCTAATGGTAATTATTTTCTGACATTGCTAGACCAGGATATACAGAGAGAAACACTAAATGGTTAGAAGGTAAAATTCCAGCTGGACACTATCTTTTTTTCTGACAGCAGGGACTTGAGGGTCTCTTCTGGTCAGTCTCTGAGCATGCACAGACCAGGCCTGACACTGGACCTCAGGTCCCTGGATCAGACTATCCAGGGTGGCACTGTGCAAATGCAAATGTGGCAGGCAGGCCTCAAAAGGGCTGAAGAGGGCGGAGGGAATCTAGGCAGGAGGTGGGGCTAGCATGTGCCATCCTTTGCCTTTTCTCTTGCTTTGCCCAGGCCTGAGATTAGATTGCAGGGGATTCACAAATAGCGAATGGCGGGAAGAAGGTTGTGTTCTTTCTGGTCACCCGCCCTTTGAGCACTTTAAATAGTCGCCCTGCACCCACACATGCATACCTCTGAAGAGTCAGCTTCGGTGACCGATGGCAGAGGGCCGACAGATGTCTGGCTGGACTCTGTGGGAGGAGCCATCAGGGGACACAGGACCATGGGAGGACTCTGGCTTTGCCTGTCCATGTCTCACTCCTTAAGACACAATCTGTGGGCTCCTCAGCCTCCTGCTGCTCCTCCACCTACAGAACCTTTTATAATCTCTTTTTGGAGCTGGTGTTGGGCTTAGCTGTTTCCTCTGTGCTGAGCCTCTCTCTTTAGGTGTTTACATAACCATTTATGGTTCATCTCTGTCACTGGGCGAGGGGCTCAACAAAATCAGGTCTTTGGTTTTTCTGAATCTTCAGGCCTGGCCCAGGGCCTGGCACAGACTGTGTGCTGTGTGCCTGCCCTGTGTATACTGGATTTACCAGGTGGTTCTCTCAGACCCCATACTTCCCCGTACTGTAAAGCTGACCCACATCTGACTCCTCCGTGAAGCAGCCCATTGTGCATTCAGCTTTGATCTGATGTCTGAGGTCCTTTGGCTCTCTGCCTTCCTCTTCTGGCCTGCAAGGACCCTGCCAGCTTATCCTTAGATGCCAGTTCACAGCTCAGTTTACTGGGCCCCCAGGACCAGTACTCATCTTGACATTGAATCTGAGAGTAGCTCTGGGTCCCCTGAGTAGTTGGCAGCTGTTAGGTTTGTGCAGCTGAGGGGAATAGGGAAGAGGGCCAGGGTCTGTGGGACTCCTTCTCAGGGTTTGTTTGTAGATACCACCTTAAACACGGCTACACTGGGATATAATTGTGTTAATGGAGATAAGAGGCTTTTGTAAACTGTAAAATGCCGTGAAAAATGGTTAGGAGTACTGGGAAGGTGGCTCAGACCTCCTCAAAGTACTTGCTAGGTAAAACATGAGGAGCTGTAATCAAGCCTGAGAACCAGACCCCGCCCCCCGCAAAAAAAAAAAAAAACAGCATGGTGGTATGTCCTTGTAATAGCAGTGCTGGGGAGGCAGAAACAAGCGAATCCCTGGGGCCCAGTAGCCAGTCCACCTATGATAGGTGAGCCTCAGGCCCCCGAGAGACCCTCTCTCAAAAAATAAGGTGAGCCAGGCATGGTAGTTCATGCCTTCAATCCTAGCAGAGGCAGGTGGATTTCTGGGAGTTCAAGATAAACTTAGTCTACATAGTAAGCTCCAGGACAGCTGGGGCTCTGTAGAAAGAGCCCTGTCTCGAAAAACAAAGAACCCAAGACAAGATGTACGGCCTGGCAAGATGTCTCAGTGGGTAAAGAGGCTTTGCTGCACAAGCCTGCCATCCTACAAGTGGAAAGAGAGAACATCCACCTAAGGCGGAAAGAGAAGCGGCTCCGCAAAGCTGTCCTTCACCTGTGCATCGCAGCTGACACGTACCCACCCTCTAAACACAGTAATAATGAACTTTTAGCCATTCTTAACAAAAACAAATAAATAAGGTAGGACAGGGTGTGATGGCATATGCTTTTAATCCCAGCGTTTAGGAGGCAGAGAGGGATCTCTGTGAGTTCAAGGTCAGCTTAGTCCACAAAGCAGTCCTAGGCCAACCAGGGCCACTTAGTGAGACCCTATCTCAAAACAAACAAAAATATCGAAGATGACACTTGAGAAACAACACCTATGGTTGCCCTCCAGCTACACACACACACACACACACACACACACACACACACACACACACACACACACGACTCTTGTCACTCACAGGGATCATTTCTAGCTCTGCCACTCAACCAGGATTTTTAAGCTCTCCTGGTGGTGCCAGGTGATGAAGGGTGATGAGCCGTGGCCAAGCCGCCCTCCCTTGGAGGAATGGCACTGTCTTTTGAGCAGGCTGTATCTGACAGTTCTGAAGAGTCAGCCACTCCCTTCCCAGGTGACCTCAGCACTTATTCTTTTTCTGACGAACAGAGCTCATCCTGAACCAGAGCTAGCGGTCTGACCCGGGTCCAGGTCCAAGGTCGGGACTCACCCTCTGCTTTTCTCTCCACAGGGCGGGATGTACCGAGGCTCCATCCATGACTTCCCAGACTTTGATCCAAATCAGGATGCTGAGGCTTTGTATACAGCCATGAAAGGCTTCGGTGGGTGTCGGCCACCCAAGAGTGGGTCCCATGGGGAAGAGGGTGCATGGAAGGTGGCTGGTCCACTCCACCTGTGGCCTATCCTCGAGCCATTTGTTAGTATTCTGTGACTTTTCCTAGAGAAACATGAATAGACCTTAGTCTGTCCAGTTAGGGCACCCCAACAAACCAAAGACACCATTCCATTTATCTAGTTTGATGAACCAGTGAGTTTATTGGGGTTACTTACAGGAGCATAGGTGACCCCAAAACAGCTGCATGACTGAAAAGCCCACTTTCCTGGAAAGCTGCATCCTTAGTGCCCCTGCCAGCTTACAGGCAGCTCCATCAGCGCCAGCGAGGCTTCCCTCTCTCTGCCATTGTTACTGTTTTTATAATCCTGGGGAAGAGCCTCATGGTCCATATCGCAGTCTGTGCTTTCTGAATCCACTAAAATCCCAGAACTTCTGAGCCCTGTAAATTTCATGAGCATCTATGCCTTAAAAGCCTTCTTCCTCCATCCTTGAGAGAATGTCCCCGACCATGGAAATGGCTACACAGTAACTGTTGGTGGGGGAGGAGCCTGGAATGTTGCAATGTGGTTTGGTTTTGTTTTGTTCCTGTTGCTAGGGGTTGGACCCAGGATCTCACGCATGCTAGACAAGTGCTCTGCTTTGTAGCGACGTGACAAGCTTATTTAATTAATTTTTTGCCTTTTTCATATTTTATAAGTTTACAATAAAATATGTCAAAACGAAAAAGTATATACATATATATACAGACACACACATATATATGTATATACCTTTTTCTGTATTTGTCCCACAGAGAGCTCAATCATGTATATATTTATGTCAAACCACTGTATTTGTGCTGCAGAGAGCTCGATCATGTATATATTTATGTCAAACCACTAAAGAGAGATTTAAAAAAAAATACTGAAGCCTTACCCATAGACTTGAGCTTATGGAACAGACCTGGTTAGTATAACTGAGAGCCTTGGTGAGTCGGTACCCGCCTGACGACTCCCCTGCCTTTCTTCAGGGCGTCCACTGGCCTGAATTTGCATTTATTGCCGCCTTTGCTTGTCTGCAGTTGGCAGAACGCATGCTGTTAGGACAGCTGGGTCTTTCTAAGTCAAGTACATCGTGAGGCCTTGTGAAAATCCTTACCTGTCTCTGTGCCTCAGTTTCTGTGCCTCAGTTTCTGTATTTGTGCCACAGAGAGCTCGATCGGCGGCCCTTTGAGCTCAGGTGTTGTTAATGCAGTGACCCCTTTCTCAACTTTCCTAATGCCGCGACCCTTTAATATATTCAGTTATTTCGTTGCTGCTTCATAACCGTAATTTTGCTACTTTTATGAATTGGGTTTTTTTGTTTGGTTGGTTTTTGATTTTTTTGAGACAGGGCTTCTCTGTAACTTTGGAGCCTGTCCTGGAACTAGCTCTTGTAGACCAGGCTGGCCTCGAACTCACAGAGATCCGCCTGCCTCTGCCTCCCAAGTGCTGGGATTAAAGGCGTGTGCCACCACCGCCCAGCAACTGTTATGAATTGTAATATAAATATCTTATATTCAGGATAGCTGATGTGAGGGGGTCGCGACCCACAGGTTGAGAACCTCTGCTATCATTTCCTTGTTGAGAGCAGAAAGTTTCTGCTGTAACCAGCAGAAGCTGCAAGGCCTCTGCCTGATGAAGGACGCAGCCCTGAAGGGCTTCCTGGAGGCAGGCTGGGCGGGGTGACAGTTTAACTGACTATAGTAGACTTGCACCTTGTTGAGCAAGTCGAGATAAGCAGAGTGGAGACTTGAGTGGAGGACGATTCAAAACCTGCGGCAGGCAGGAAGGCCCGCAGCCATTCCCAAGCCGCGCTCTCACTGAACAAACCAAGCATGGACGTTTTAATGCAGGCCCTTACAGATTCACACAGCCATGGTGCCATTCCTGAGTGAGCGCGCTCACTTTAGAGCGCCATAAACGCCTCTGAGCACGCTCCCCTCCAGCCACGAAGCTTTAGTGGAAACAATCGAAAGGACATTTTGAAAGTGAATTAACATGGGCCTCTGAACCTGAAGGCACTGTCTTGCTTAGTCACTAACAACAGGTGCCCTCAACTCTTCTTTCTAGGCAGTGACAAGGAGTCCATACTGGAGCTGATCACCTCCCGCAGCAACAAGCAGAGGCAGGAGATCTGCCAGAGTTACAAGTCCCTCTATGGCAAGGTAAGCATGGCAGCTGGAGGGTCAAAGGGTCACTTCCTGTCTTGTTATTTAAGATCCTTTCCTAGCATCCTTCTCCGACTCTGCTTGTGCGCCGGCTCTTCTTCCTCTGCTCTTTCTTGTCCTTCGGTGTCACGTGTCATCTGAGTACCCAGGCCTGTGCCATAGCCACTCTCTTACACTCCTGGATGCTAGGAGACACAGACAGCAGAACTAACTAACAGTGGTGGGGAGGGTAATGCTGAGGGCTTGAACCTGCATGGCCCACTGCTAGCTGCATGACTTGGGGCAATGGCCTGAAGTCTCTTGAATCTTCTTTAAGGGGCAATGGTAGTGTCTCTTCCCAAGAGTTGGTCCAGCAAGGCAACTAAACCTTGGACCAGGCAGAGAAAGCATTCACTTCTCACTCATCTCTACCATGGTGATCTTCCATCCCCAGGACCTCATTGCAGACTTGAAGTATGAGTTGACAGGGAAATTTGAGCGGCTGATCGTGAACCTCATGAGGCCGCTTGCCTATTGTGATGCCAAAGAAATCAAAGACGCCATCTCGGTAAGAAGCGTGGGCCGAAGTGTGCACTGGGACTGCAGAGGTGGGCAGTAGGTTCTGGGCTTTTGCCACAAGCTTGTGGTCAGTCCCTGCCCACCCAGCACATGTGTCCTGCTCTGAGAGGCAGCCTGTTGCAGATGGCTTTCCTAGTCTTCTCCAATCTGATAGATGTGGACAGAGGTTAGGGAAAAGTAGACCCTGTAAAATGAGGCCTTTGTTCTGATCCCCATGCCAGGAGTCATAGTCCTGAGAAAGTGGAGACATGGAGACAAACGCTGTCCAACGCACTAGAAGCTGAGGGCACAGTAAAAACTAACTATTGAAGACACTGGGTCTAAGAAGACCAAGTTGAACCCAAAAGCCTGCAGAGGCTCTTGTGGGTAAAAGTGCAGAGGACATTCCGGGCTGGGGGCTGTGTTTTCAGCTATGAGCAAGACTTAACCTGCTTGAGATAGAGGGATGCCCTCTAGGAAGAGGGCAAAAAGCCCTTGGTTAGGTGTGGTAGTGCCTGCTAGCAATCACAGCACTGGAGAGTGAAGCCAAGAGAATGGTAAGTTCGAAACTATAGCCTAGGCTACAGAAAAGACCAAAACAGTGTGGGGAGTGGGGCACTGGGAAGATGGCCCAATGGGTAAGCGCTTGCTATGGCAAACGTGAAGACCTGACTTCAAATCCCCCATAAAAGCCAGGCACCTGTAACCCCCGTGTTGTAGGGAACAGGTGATCACCAGGGCCGACTGGTTAGTCTGTCTAGACAGAACAGCAGACTCTAGGTTTAGTAAGAGACCCTGTTTGCAAAGCTAAACTGGAGAGTGATAAAGAAGACATCCAAAGGGGCTCGAGAGATGGCTCAGAGGTTAAGAGCATTGCCTGCTCTTCCAAAGGTCCTGAGTTCAATTCCCAGCAACCACATGGTGGCTCACAACCATCTGTAATGGGGTCTGGTGCCCTCTTCTGGCCTGCAGGCATACACACAGACAGAATACTGTATACATGATAAATAAATAAATATTTTTTAAAAAGATTTAAAAAAAAAAAAAAGAAGACATCTGAAGCTGACCTCTGCCCTCCGCATGCATATACTTGTGTGTGTGTAAACACACACAAAGCCTCCAGTGTAAGGTGTGTGACTCAGTGATAGAATGCCTGCTTTGAAGCTCTGGGTTCCATCCCTAGCACCCTAAAAATACACACAAAGCTCTTGATTGTACCTGGCACTTTGTAGTGTATAAAGTCTGTGACCTCTGCCATCATTGAGTTCCCACACATAGATTCAGTTCGTGAGTGGGTACAATTGGCCATGTGAGAATGTGTTGCCTTCCAGGTCAGCCTTAGAATTTGGCAGTGTAACGAAGAGCTTCCTCATTGTATAGATGAGAAAACTGTGGCCAAAGAAATGAAGTCGTTGTTGTTGAAGGTTTTATAAATGTTTGTTTTATGTACAAAGTGCTCCATTGGGTGGATAACTTGGAGAATTCATTCAAAGATCATTCAGTCCGACTTAATGAACACGATGTACTCAGAGTTACTGCAGAATTCTGGCAGTACACTTTAAGGCTCTATTTTCCCATCAGGCTGTGAGGATTTGTGCAAGAATGCCAACCCCAGTGTAATCTCTGCAGTAAACTTTACTGTTCCAGTAAAGTTGCCAATGGCCCATCTTGTTTTCAGTAGTGATTCTGGGGAGAAAAGAACACAGGATTGTGCTGGTTTTTGAGTTTTTATTTGTTTATTGAATCAGGGTATCGTGTAGCCCAGACTGGCTTTAAACTCCTAAACCTTCCTTCTGCCTCTATCTCCCAAGTACTAGGACTAGATCTTTATGCCTACCATGCTTGTCTTTATGCAGCTCTGGGTCAAACATAGGGCCTTATTGCATGACAGGTAAGAACTATACCAAGTGAGCCACATCGTTGGTCCCAAGATTGCATTTCTTTTTTTTTTGTTTTTGTTTTTGTTTTTGTTTTTTGTTTTTCAAGACAGGGTTTCTCTGTAGCTTTGGAGCCTGTCCTGGAACTAGCTCTTGTAGACCAGGCTGGCCTCGAACTCACAGAGATCCGCCTGCCTCTGCCTCCCAAGTGCTGGGATTAAAGGTGTGTGCCACCACCGCCCGGCCCAAGATTGCATTTCTTAATGAGAAATCATAACAGCTGCTGTGTAGGTGGGACTAGAACCCATGCCTTGAGTCTTAGGATGGCATCTCCCAAATGATGCCTAAAAATGGAACCAAAGACACCATGGCTGCAGGAGGTGTCACAGCACAGGCTGCATCAGGGTCCCTTGTGGCTAAGGGCTTCCCATTCTGC
This sequence comes from Ondatra zibethicus, assembly GCA_004026605.1. Lineage (NCBI taxonomy): Eukaryota > Metazoa > Chordata > Mammalia > Rodentia > Cricetidae > Ondatra > Ondatra zibethicus. The sequence continues at coordinate 708,556 of PVIU01000001.1, read as the reverse complement.
TCTTCCCCACACGTTCCTTCTCTCCTGCAGGGCATCGGCACGGATGAGAAGTGCCTCATTGAGATTTTGGCTTCCCGGACCAATGAGCAGATGCACCAGCTCGTGGCTGCATACAAAGATGGTGAGATGGGCGGGAATGACACTCAGACTGCAAGGGTGGGAACACTAAGACTACCCATCCCCCCTTCCCTCTGACCTATCCATCCCTCTAACCCTCAGTTATCCACCCACTCATCCATCTATCCAGCCATCCTTCATCATCACACTACCCATCCATCCAGCATCCATCCATTCTCTCATACGTCTATCCACCCCTCATCCATCCACTCACTCACTGTCATCCATCAACCCATCAATTCCCTCATTCACCCATCCATTCACTATCTACCCACCATCCATCATCTATCAACCCATCCATTACCATTCATCTATTCATCCAGCATCTATCTACCCATTATCCATGTCCTCACTTACCCATCCTTTTACCACCTACCCATCCTTCCATCCATCATCTACCCACCCATCTATATACCATTTACCCATCCATCCAACACCCATCTAACTTCCTATCCATACACTCATCATTCCATCTATCCACCCATCCATCTATCCATTTACTCATCCATATCCATCTTCCCATCCATATATATCTCTATATCTATCCACCATCCTTCTGTCTGTCCATGTGGTAAGTACCTGTTCTGTGCTGGACAGTGTACAAGTTCTCAGAAGATGGTGATAGATAAAAGCAGTGTAGTCTCTATATCTGGAACTTGTAGCCTTGTGAAATAACGATGAGTCTCAGAGAAAAATAACAATGACACAGCGATCAGATTTTACGAAGGAAATGAACAGGAACTAGACATTCCCAAGAGAGGACCTATGTCAGAAAACCCATCTCAGGAGGAAGTGAGGAACTTATTGCATGGAGAATGAGGTGACAGATGGTCCTTCTGGCAGAGGGAACAGTGGTGTATAGAGCCCTGTGCAGCAGTAATTTAGGTGGCCCAGATGAGGCTGGAGGGGTAGATGGTGGGTTAGCATCACAGAGGACTTTGTAGCCAACAGAGCACTGATGTTTTTGCTCAGAGTCCAGCGGCAAGTCAGCCGTGTTACAATCAGTTATGAACTTTGTGACAGTTGCCTTTTCGCTGTGGGTAGAAGAACCCTCTGCCCAGGTGAGGATGATGATGCAGTGGGATGGTACAAGGGGATGGAAGGAGGAAGAATCCACTTCCTTGTATCCTAGTCCTAGCAGCTATGCTAGTAGTAGCTAGCTACTAGCCATAGTAGCCATGCAGATTGGATTGGGGTTTATAACAATAGCTAACCATACGGGGGCAGGGGGAACAAAAGACCTCAGTTCTGGATCCTGGAGGTTTGCAGGGGGATGAGACTAGAACTCTTGTGTTCCTTCCACAGCCTATGAGCGAGATCTGGAGTCTGACATCATTGGAGACACTTCCGGCCACTTCCAGAAGATGCTGGTAGTGCTTCTCCAGGTGGGTCTATGTGCAGACATGTGCCCCTCCCTACAGCTCGCCCCACGGGAGTCACTGGCTCCTTTCACTGATTCTAAACAAGCGGCCTAGGAGGACAGGGTGTAAGGGCCTCCTCTAGGCTGTGCCTTCTTCACTGCCCATCCCATTTCTTTCATCCTTTGGAGACTGAGAGGCCACTCTGAAGCCTAGGCTTTGTCTGTTGGTTTATCCTTGACCCAACGCCCTGCTTTACACAGGCTGTGCCCTATGGAGACAAATGCCTCATTCACATCCTCCTTCCCCTCCTCATGTACCCGCACAGGGACTGCCTGCACTGCCTCCCTCAGCCAAGCTCTAACCTTCCAGCTCACCCGAGGGCCTCTAAGGAGGCTATGAACTATGCCGCCATGACCAAATCCAGTCTGCCATGTTGGGTTGCTTTTTCTTTCATTTTTCTACATGAAAACAGCCAGACATGATTGTGTGTGCCTATAATGCCGGCATTGGGCGGGGGGAGACAAGAAGATGAACTCAAGGAGAGCTACATGTGACCTCAAAACACAAAACAGTGGGGGCCAGAGAGATGATTTTAGTGGTTAAGAGCATTTGCTGTTCTTCCAGAGGACCCGGGTTCAGTTCCTAGCCCCCACATGGGGCGTCTCACAACTGCATGGAACGCCAGTTCCAGGGGCTATGACATGATACCCTTTTCTGATCTCTGCACACGTCTGCATTCATGTGCACATACACACTTATACAGTTGAAATCATATATACATAATTACAACCTTAAAAAGCAGCTTTATGTTTTTTAATAATATTCAGAAATGGAAAGATCCTACCCAAAAGCCAGATTTCTGTATTCTTTTGATTTCATAAAAACTTTTTTTGTGGGCTGGAGAGATGTCTCAGAGGTTAAGAACACTGATTGTTCTTCCAGAGGTCCTGAGTTCAATTCCTGGCAACCACATGGTGGCTCACAACCATCTGTAAAGAAATCTGGTGCCCTCTTCTGGCCTGCAGGGACACATGCAGACAGAACACTGTAAACAAAATAAATAAATAAATAAATCTATAAAAAAAACTTTTTTGCTACAGCAAGCCTGCAGTGGCTGGAGAGCATGTTCCCCTGTGCCTACCCTACTCTGTCTTCTGTCTGCTTGGCCCTATGGGAATCTGTGACCATAGGCACCCAGGGGACAAGCATTGTTGTGACTGAAATGCAGCCCCAAGGTGCAAACTGTCTGAAGCTTTGCACACGAATCAGACCACCACTGTTCCTTCTTGTCAATCCCTTCCCCATTATATACCGTTTTCCCCAATCCACCCCCCGCCCTTACCATAGCAGCCTATACTCCAGGTTAACCAGCCAGGGAGTTATCAGGATTGGGCAAGTGTGACCTTTGCCCCCTTTTCAAAGCTACCTGTTCTGGAGAGGAGATTCCTGCCCCACATCCTGGAGTCAGGGATGTTGCCTCCACATCTCAAAAGTAAGTCATGTGGCACTGATTGTAGGCTTGCTGGCTCAGCCACAGTCCCTGAGAGAGTTGAGGGCTGTGAGACCCTAAAATACACAGCACCAGAGGAGGAGGCCAGCTTCAGACCCTGGCATTGCTGGGAGGAAAGCCCAGCATGGCTAGCGCAGTTCCCTTCAAGTACCTTCCCGTTGCTAAGCTACTCTATTGGGTGGGGCCCAGGACCTGGGCAGTGCAATAAAAGAATCAGGAAAACTGGTATTTCACAGCTTGAGAGTTCAGACCTTAGGATGCAAGTCACAAATCCTCATGGGTAAATTCTCGGGTAAGGGGGATGGGAGACCCTGATTTTAGCACGTGAATGTGTAGCTCTAGGCGGGACATGATTGTATGCCTAGAATTCTAGCTCTTGAGAGGTAGATGCAGAAGGTTCAGTGTAAATTCTAGCCAACCTGGTCTACGTAGTAAGTTCTGGGTCAGCCAACTACATAGTGAGACCCTTTACCATCCTTTATCCCTTGGGCATTGTCATGAAATGGCCTGGAAAATGCCAGGACCGGCCTTGCCATCTAAAGTTCTGTCTTCAAAGTACAGGGCTTTTGTCTGCCGCCCTGGGATGAAGGTATCAGAAGAACCTCAGTCATTCCCAGGACTCCTGTTTGGTCAGGGAGAGGCTCCCTACAACTCTCTACAAAATAAACACTGGGCTTTTCTCCTATTCAGTCGCTCTCCTGGGCCTCCCCTTGGCTCCATACATTGGGAATACACACTCCCTTGTCTCTCCATCCAGGGAACCCGGGAGAATGACGATGTTGTGAGCGAGGACTTGGTCCAGCAGGATGTCCAGGTAAGCGATGCTGATGGAGGTCTCTACGGCTCAGTCAGGAGCCTTATGGAAGGGGCGCGGTCAGGGGTCTTGGGGTGGGGTAAGGGTGAAGTCTTTTGTATCAAGCACCAGAAATCCCTGAATCACAGCTTGTATATATATATATATATATATATATATATATATATATATATATATATATATACATACATATATATATAGAGAGAGAGAGAGAGAGAGAGAGAGATGCAGGTTTATTTCAGAGGTAGTGTGTAGCGTGTCATGTATGAATGAAGTCAGAGAGTATGTTGAAGTAAAATAGTAACTTGTGTTTGAACGCCAGCACCCATGTAAAAAGTTGAAGACATTGCCTCAAAAAAATAAATAAACAAAGTGGACCACTTCTAAGAAACAAAACCCAAAGCTGACCCTCTGACACCCTTCACACACCCCAACACACACACGCAGAAGGAGGAAACTATGGGAGCTTTAGAAAGGGAGAGAAGGAAAGAGCCATCTGACAGACCACAGGGGTATTTTTGGAAGAAGAGGGGAGTCTAATTTGGCGGTGAAGGTGGAGTGGGAGCTTCCACAATCAGGAAGGTGGGAAGACAGGTCAACAGGTCATGGGTAGCTGCCCTGTCCAGGATCGGGCAGTTGTTCTCTGCTCATCCTGTCTCCCTGGGTTTGTTCTCTTTGTTATGTCTCCCTCTCTTCTTCCTCTCAGGACCTGTACGAGGCGGGGGAACTGAAATGGGGAACAGACGAGGCTCAGTTCATCTATATCTTGGGAAACCGTAGCAAACAGCACCTCCGGTTGGGTGAGTTCCCCAAAACTGCGGCACCTCCTCGGGTGGCCCTGAGAACCCCTTTCTCTTTTCCTTTTCTACTGATGGTACACGAGAGCCACTTCATCTCCAAACCAAATACTAGCCCCGTTGTGGGTTGTGTGGTTCCTACCTGAGTTATTACCAGGACAGTAGTGGTAGCCCTGTCTCAAGATAGGGCCCTGCCTGTATAGCAGGCATGACACAACTCCATCACCTCCCAGCCACTGTACCAAAGTGCCAGCCCCAGCCTCCTGCTGGCGTTTAATTCTTGGCTATTTCACCATCCCCTTCAAAAGTCTGTGGTCTTTTGTTCTTGCTGTGGCAGCACTGTTAGATGGCATGGCATGTCTGTCTGTCTGCCTCCCTCAGTGTTTGATGAGTATCTGAAGACCACGGGGAAGCCCATCGAAGCCAGTATCCGAGGGGAGCTGTCTGGAGACTTTGAGAAGCTGATGTTAGCTGTGGGTATGTACTGAGGGCCGCAATGGAGTCAGGAATGTCATCCCAGAAGTAAGGGGATAGGAATGAAAGGGATTCCCATGGGGTGGAGTTAGAGTAGAGAAAAGCAGGGGGTAGAGGCTTGGTTGAGCAGCATGGCTAAGGCTGAGGATGGGAAGGAACTCAGCCTTAGAAAGTGATGTCCTGTGTGAAGAGGGTAGAAAACACCACTTTAGATTGAGATAATAGTCATCAAAGACCTTGGAGGGTCTGCATGCCAGACACCACACTGTATGGAGTCTTTAGAGGGCAGGGGCCACCACCACCATATTGCCACTTAGCAGGTAAAGAACCTGAGTGCGTACAGACTGAGTCCCTTATCAAGGAATGGCTTTGTAATAGATCAGGGTTACCTTGATTGTCAGGGAAGACAGGAGCTGATGAGTCCAGATTCAAACCCAGGACCTCTCCCTTGTATCCCACTCAGCTGGGGTGAATCACCTTGCCTAGAAGGGCCCTGGTTTTCTCATCTGTTAAATGAAGGTGGAGGGATGACGGAACTTACTGAGTTCTTTGCCAGTCTGGTATTTTAAGAGTCAGCATAGCCAGGCCACGAGTTGGTTAGTTTTTGTTTTGTTTTTGAGACATGATCTCATTTAGCCCAGGTTGACCTTGAATTATGAGTCAGCTGAGGCTGGCCCTTTACCACCTACCTTCCTGTGTCTCTGCATGTGCGTGAGCGCACACCACCATACCTGACTTAGGTGGTGCTGGGAACTTTGCCATTGAGCTACATGCCCAGCCTTGTTTCCTTTTTTAAAAAATTTATTTGTGTACATTGTTGTTTTATCTGCATGTATGTCTGTATGAAGATGTCAGATCCACTGGAACTGGAGTTAGACAGCTGTGAGCTGCCATGTGGGTGCTGGGAAGTGAACCCAGGTCCTCTGGAAGAGCAGCCAGTACTCTTAACTGCTGAGCCATCTCTCCAGCCCCCTTCTTTCTTACTTACTTTTATTCATTTATTTATTTTTTTAAGCAGAATCTCCTGTTTCCCATGCTGGGCTCAACTCACTGATCCTCTTGCCTCTATCTCTGGAGTGCTGGGATTATGGTGTGCATCATTCCCAACCAACCAACCACGCATGCACACACTCACACACACGCACACACACATGCACACACACAGGCTTCCCTTGTGTTTAAATCTAGAGGTACCCTGGGGCTGAGGGCCATCAGAAGCCAGGATTCTTCCTGCCTTTGAACTTGGTGGCCCCCAAGGGTTAGGAACAACTGTTAACACGTGTGCAATTCCATCCCTAGGGAAGACTGCAAGTTTAAGTCCTGCCTGGGCTACAAGAGTAAATTTGCCCGGGCAATTTAGCAAATAACTATTTCAAAATAAAAAGTAATGAAACGGTGTGGGATATATCTCCGTGGTAAAGCACTTCCCAGAACACCCAGCTCTGGAAATGGAGGGGAAGGGAAAAGGGAGGGATCTAGTGAGCGAGCTCTATTGGTGCCTTCCCTTTTCTGAGGCAGGGGGATAACTATCTTTTCCTCCTTTCCCTTTCCTCTCCCCTTCTCCAGTGAAGTGCATCCGCAGTACCCCAGAATATTTTGCTGAAAGGCTGTTCAAGGCCATGAAGGTATGTAGTCGGGATAGTAAGAATGAGATTGGGGGAGGGTAGCCTCTGCCCACACCCTCAAGACTGCGGGGATTTTACCAAATCCTTGGTGTCCAGTGGCCAGAAAGAGCCTCGATTTTTGTTCCTGCAATAGAATATTGTGACCAGGACTGTGGTAGGGATTATGGGACAAAATAACAAAAAAAGACCAAAAAAAAAAAAAACAGATTCTGTTCAAAAGCAACTTAGGGGATGAAAGGATTTATTGACTTAAACTTTTAAGACACTGTCCATCACTAAGGAAAGTCAGGAAGTTAGGACAGAACTGAGGTAGAAATCATAGGGGATCTGCTTGCTGACTCGCTCGGGTTCATGTTCAGCTAGCTTTCAGGAGGACCACAGGATGTGGTGCCTCCAACAGTGGTTAAGAGGACTAGCTCAGCTGGGCGGTGGTGGTGCATGCCTTTAATCCCAGCACTCGGGAGGCAGAGGCAGGCGGATCTCTGTGAGTTCGAGGCCAGCCTGGTCTACAGAGTGAGTTCTAAGACAGCCAAGGCTACACAGAGAAACCCTGTCCAAAAATCCATTAATTGATGAATTAATTAACAAGTGAGTAAATAAATGAGTGGTTAAACAAAGAAATAAAGCATAGCCAGGTGGTATTGTCCTTGTGTTCCCACAGCTTGGCTTGGTGGGACAGGAGGATCTGTAGTTCAAGGTCTTTCTGAATTTTGTCACAAAAGCACAAAACCAGGCTGGCAGGTAAAAGTGCTTGCTGGCAAGCCCAACACTTCAGTTCGGTCCTTGGACCATCATGATGGAAGGCAAGAACAGATTGCCAAAGCTTGCCTCTGACTTCCATACACATTCCATGCCATGTGTGTACCCACCCACACAAATAAATAAATGTAATTTTTAAAGGTTTTATGAGTTGGAGAGATGGCACAGTGGTTAGGAGCACTTACTGCTTTCCCTGAGGACCTGAGTTAGGTTCCCAGCACCTATAGCAAACAGCTCACAAACTGCCTGTAACTCTAACCCAAGGGATCTCATACCCTTTCTGTCCTCTGCAGATATATGGCATATATACGAGTAGATACATAAATGAAAATAAAAATAAATCTTTAAGAAGTTTTAAACCATAAAAATAAGTAGCAGACCAGAATATTCATATGCATATCAGACCACTTTAGAAAACACTTTGGCATCTGTCAGTTATCTCTCCACGTCCATAATGCTGATTCACTGTGACCAGGCAGCTGGTACCCCTGTAGGCATGTTCCAAACGACGGCATTTCCCAGGCCTTCTCTCATATTACACAGACACCTGCGACATTTCCATTGCACATTAGAGCAAATGAATATTTGCTATGGGAGATCCCCAAGCATGGGCTGTCCCAGCCCTTCTTGGCTACTCCAAAAGTGTAGAGCAGATGGTCAGACATTCCCCATGAGTACTGGCCCTCATGCCCTTGTGTCCTCCAGGGCCTGGGGACTCGAGACAACACCCTGATCCGCATCATGGTCTCCAGGAGCGAGCTGGACATGCTTGACATTCGGGAGATCTTCCGAACCAAGTATGAGAAGTCGCTGTACAGCATGATCAAGGTGAGCAGGACTGGGGACGAGGTGGGGAGGGGAGCAGAGAAAGCGCGGAGCCTGGGGCAATGGCTCAGCTTTTAAGAGCACTGGCTGTTCCTGCAGCCAGGTTCAGTTCCCAGCACCCGCATGAGGGTTCACAGCTATCTATAATTCTAGTTCTAGGGGATCTAATGCCCACTTCCGGCTTCCTCAGGCACTGCACTCATATGGTACACATGCACACTTGCAGGCAAACACTCATACATTTAAGTAAAAGTAAATAAAACTTTAAAAAGTAAGGCATGAATGATCCTTCAGGGCTTGCAAATAGTCTTTAAGGGCCAGGGTGCTGTCCCAAGAGCAGTGGGTGTCCACAGTCTGTGCAGAGTTCACTGAAGAATCCAAGTGAGCATCAATTAGAAAACTCTGGAGTCTGCCGCGTAATTAGTGCTATCTCAGGGGTGGCCGTCCCATGAGGCCTTGCCAAGAGATCATCAGACATAGTAGTTTTATAAGCCCACAAGGGAAATGATCCAATTTGTACTCATAAATGGTATCCAGAGAGGATTTTTATGGGTATCATGCCCTGGACATTCCATGGGGAAATAAGTTTGGAAAAATCTAGAATAAGCAAAGATGCTGTTGCACAGGGTCTTTTCCTTGGAATTTCTCATAGCCATAAATATTCTGAGGCCCATTCCAAAGTCTCAAGGAATAAGACATCTATATCGTCATGTGGCTTGATCAAATATTTGTTTGACTTTGAGCGGTTTCCCATGGGTTTGTTCATGGAACTGTCCTTCCATGCTTCCATGAAATGTTTCCCCTGGATATGCTGCACCTGGGACAGGGGAATGCCAGGGTCATGGAGAATAGCAAGCATCTGGGAATTCCGTGTTTTAATGACATCAGCATGGCAGCAGATTGCTATTACTGGAAGTATTTATGCCTCAGGAAATGTGACAGATGACCTACTCTAGAGACTTGTTCCTTCCTGTCTTTCCCAGAGTGCTGATTGCTGGATGGTGACCCGCACTGTACTGTTTGGTGGCCTCAGCCACTGCAGGCAGGGGGAGGGGCAGGGCTGGTGTGAGTGAATACTGTGCCCGCTCCCACGTGTCCAAGAAGAGCCAGGGCTACGTCTGAGGTCACCTTTCCTCTTCTCTCCCCAGAATGATACCTCGGGTGAATACAAGAAGGCTCTGTTGAAGCTGTGTGGAGGAGATGATGAGTAAGTAGGTTTAGGGCCTCAGGATGGAAGGGTGGCCTGACTCTTCTGTCCCCAATAGATGGAGAAGATTGCATGACTCTGGGTCTCTTCTGAGGCTGGAATGCCACAAGAGGGAAAAGTGGCCTGTGGCATTCCAGTCTCTGCTGTCATGGGGTGTGTGTGTGTGTGTGTGTGTGTGTGTGTGTCTGAACAGATGTAGTCTACTATATGTGGAACTCTCTGCTGTGTGAACTTAGAAGTTAGTCTGCTGTCTGGACCAGGAATTAGAACTCAGAGGACGTAAGCTGGGCATGATGACACACACCAGAGGCAGGCAGATCTATGAGTCCAGCCTGGTTTATATAGAATTCCAGGCCAGCCAGAGCTCCATAGTGAGACCTTGACTCAAAAGAGCCGGGAGAAGGTCTGAGGAGTCACCTCTAAGAAGGCCTGGTGATGAGGCTTGACTTGGCTTCTTCCTGTGACCACCAGTGCTTTCTGTGGAGAGCTAGGGAAAGAGATGAGGCGGCAGGCAGTCTGCAGGGGCCCTTCCTGGAATATTAAACTAGGTGACTATGTCAGGACATGACCTATTTATACACAGGAAATTGTGGGTGCTTCGACTTCCTTCTCCAGGGTTCAATGGCCAGTTAAAGAAGGGACGTGAGAGCTTCCCATTGACAATGCTCGGGCCACAGAGGCCACAAATCCCGTGCCCCTCACATGTCTAGGTGCCTTGCAAAAAGAGGTATTGGAGTGATTCAACCATACCCTGCCCTTGGCTAATTTGAGAGGGGATTTGAGACAGGAGGTGCTCATGCTACAAGGAAGAAAGAAGAGATTGAGGGACTGTCCTACTTGGGCCTGGGACCAACAAGGCTGCTGGGGAAAGCCCCACTGCATAGGAGCTCAAGGGAGGACAGAAGATCTCAGGACTAGAGGGTCCTCTAATGAACTCAGGCTAGAGAAGAAGTAAAGCCAGATAGTTCTGTGTTGGTGTTAGGGGTGTGTGTGTGTGTGTGTGTGTGTGTGTGTGTGTGTGTGTGTGTGTGTTAGAGTACATGTGTTAGGGTGTACATTGTGATCTTACCACGTGGTCTCAAGCGGTCTGTGTGTCTGTGTTAGAATATGTGTGGGTAGCCGGGTGGTGGTGGCACACACCTTTAGTCCCAGCACTTGGGAGGCAGAGACAGGTGGATCTCTGTGAGTTCAGGGCCAGCCTGGTCTACAAGAGCTAGTTCCAGGACAGGCTCCAAAGCCACAGAGAAACCCTGTCTCAAAAAACCAAAAAAAGAAAAAAGAAAAAGAAAAAAGAAAACCCAGTCTCAAAAATCAAAACAAAACAAGAATGTGTGTGGGTGTCTCACCCTGTGTTGGTTGTTGGTTGTGTGTGTGTGTGTGTGTGTGTGTGTGTGTGTGTGTGTGTGTGTGTGTGTGTGTGTGTGTTGATTGTATGTGAGTATTGGGCATAAGAGTGTGCTGGACATGTGGGGTGTTGCCCGTGATGACATTCCCACCCATCCTCTCCCCAAACCCCTCCATTCCAGTGCGGCTGGCCAGTTCTTCCCGGAGGCAGCACAGGTGGCCTATCAGATGTGGGAACTTAGTGCAGTGTCCCGAATCGAGGTCAGACCCTCCCCATTCCCTGCTTGACCTCTTGATCACTGGCTTCCACACTTACGCTTGCGCCTTTCCCGCTGAGCTGGTTGACTCCCAGCTGCCCCCTGGTGGCCAACTCACGCTGAGACGTCTTACACCTGAAGCTTCCAGATTCCTGCCTTGGTTCTAACAGTCCTGGGAAGTGTTCTGCCTGCTCTCTACTAACAGGGCTTCCTCCAGTGAGACTGGGCTGGTTCCGTTGGGGGGCCTCTGCATCCTAGGCCTGGCAGCTGGGCTTCGCATACTGAGCTGCCCTCAGTAGAGCAGAGGGTACCCCTAGGTAATTACTTCAGGATTCAGGGGTGTACTCCTGAGCACCCGCATACCTGGGGGGGTGCCACAAAGGACAGGATAAAAGGTTTCACAGAGGCTCCTGGCAAACCAATCTAGACACTGTTGGGTCCTTACCCTTCTCGTGGCCTCTATGCCTGAACCTCTCAAGAAAGAGGGGTTATACATGGAAGTCCTGGTGGCCCAAAGGCTCTTGAAGTCTGATGCTCTACTCTTCCCTAAATTTGAAGGCAAACACTAGCACTGCAGGAGACCTCAGGTTATATGCCTCCCACGCTATTAAGTAACAACCAACCTCACAAAGAGAGCCTACTCCTTTTCAGTTCCACCAGCTTTTCTGATAAGTAAAATCAGCTTGGTCCTGTACAAGGTGGCTGCCCTTTTACACAGAGGCCTTAAGTTCAGTGCTTTTGGCAAGACCTGATGCTGCTACAATTGTGTTGTGCAAGCTGGCTGTCCTTTTACATAGAGAGCCGAGGGAGCTGGCCTAAAGTTCTGTGGTCTTGGCAAGCAATGCCGTCTTAAATTTGGTGACCTTTAACCTGAGGGGGGCAGGCACTACATTTATTGTTGTGGGTGATCACCTGTTAATGACATAGGATACATTCTTTCTAGATTGCAATAGTATATAAAGTATAAAGTTATTTTTATCTCAAAGCTGGGGATATAGCTCAGTAGTAGAGTGTTTGCCTAGGAAGCATGAGGCTTTCAGATTAATTGCCATCATGGAAAATATTTTTCACCTATTTATTAATTTGTTAAGTATTTTTTAAAATGTCCATTATGTGACAGGCACTTGTTAGCACAAAGGATATAAAAAAAAGTATATATAAAAGTTTAAGCATGGTGGTGCATGCCTTTAAACCTGGGGCTCAGAAGGCAGAGACAGATCTCTATAAGTTCAAGACCAGCCTGGTCTAGTTAAGTGTACTTCAAGATAAATCTGATGGGGCTGAGATGTTGCTTAGTATGTTAAGCACCCCTTCCTCAAATATTCTAAATAAAACTGTTTAAGTGTGATGATGCCCACTTTATTAGCAACATTCAGGGAGGCAGAGGCAAGCAGTTCTCTGAGTTTGAAACCATGTTGGTCTCTTTAGGGAGTTCCAGACCAGGCAGAGCTACATAGTGAAACCCTGTCTCTATACAAAATAAAACAACAGTAAAACCCAAAAACCACTGAAGCGAAATAAGAAAAGAAATTAAGAAATAGCAAATACAGGAAGCAGCATGAACGTCATTGGGTAATGACTAAAATTTGGAAACTATTCTGCTTCTGAGTCTTTTGGCCTCCTTACAGAGGAGCCATGTCTACACCAGGCATCAGGGCACCGGGGCAGGGTGGGTGGGATGCTGAGGGGCCCCAGTTGAATGGTCAGCCTCTGGAGCTGGGACTGAGCCAAGTCCGATTGCAGGAGCTACCCCCTTTCCTGTCCAGCACTCACCTGTTTCCGGGCCTGAGACTCTCTGCTCTCTCAGCCCTGAGTGGGCTTTGTCTGCTGTGCCTTCTTCCCCAGGCTGCTTGGCTTGGGACTCAGCCTGGAAAGCCCCTGCCACTCTGCATGCCCCTCTCTCGATCTGAGTCCCCAGGGGCCTCCAGACACCTGCTGAGCCTCATTCTCCTTCTCACAGCTGAGGGGTACTGTGTATGCAGCCAATGACTTCAACCCTGATGCTGATGCCAAGGCCCTGCGGAAAGCCATGAAGGGAATTGGTAAGGATGACAAGGACCAGAGAAGGCCTCTAGGCAGCAGCCTGGAAGGTTTGGCAGTAAGGGCCTAGGCAAGGGGAGGGATGAAGCCTCTAGCTAGGCTCTGCAGGATGAGGAGGAGTGTGTGGGAGCTTCCTCCACCTCAGGTAGGAGGGAAGGACAGGAGAGGGTTTGGAATGAACTTGACCAGTGTCTGTCCTCCAGTTTCTGAGCAGAAACCTAGTGTGGAAGAAAGTACTGGTCATGAAACTTTAGGTGTTGACTCAGTCTGACTCTGGATAAGTCCTTAAACAGTCACTTTCCCAGTGTGTAAAATGAAGTCCATTGACCTAAGAACTCAAAGCACCGCAACTGTTGGCTCCTCCAGGCTGCGTTTGCTGATAGTGGGGGGAAAAAGCCACCGTATGAGTGGATGGTCAGCTGCCTGCACCCAGCTGGGCCTGGGCCTGGAAAGCCCTTGGTGGGAAGGATGGGGGGTTGGCTTCTACTGTCTTTCCTCCTCCCATCTGCCCAGCAGCTACTCCTGAGTCTCAGTGAATTCTTCTCAAGAGAGTAATGCCTATGTAAAATCTCTATGACTGTGAGACTATGGGGGGGGGACGCTTTGAAAATTAGATTCCTGTGTCAGACCTGAGGTTGGTGGCACTCACCTGGCAGGCAGGAGGTAGTGCCGCAATGCCTTCAGCCAACCTGCTATACATAGAGGGACGGTGGGAGCCGCCGTCGGAGAGCTGAAGACAAAGGAAACACAGTCACTAACTGCTGAGATTACAGGGTTAGAAAGATCTCTTGGTGGTTACTTGGTCCTGTTCATGTTAGAGGTGAGGAAACTGAGTCCCAGAAAGAGAAAGGGACCTTCCAAAGATCGGCAGCCATTGCCAGAGCCAAGATTAGAACTCAGAGGCTCTGGCACCCAGTGCATCGCTTGTCACCCCAACTGCCAACCAGGTGCTCATCACCCAGTGCCTCCCACCTTCCTGGATGTCATTTTATCTCATCCAGTGGCACGACAGGAGAAAGCAAGGAGCCTGGGGCAGGGATCCCAGAAGGGCCAGGAGCACTGGTCTTTACTCTGACAGAGACTGGTGGGAACTATCAGTGGGGGGATGTTGGGAAAGCTGAGCCACAGAAACTCCTCTGAGGCATGTGGCCTTGGTGACCCAGGAACTGATGAAGCCACCATCATCGACATCATCACACACCGTAGCAATGCCCAGCGGCAGCAGATCCGACAGACCTTCAAATCTCACTTTGGCCGGGTAAGTGTCCTCCTCCCTAGTCTGGGTCTCAGACCATTACACCTCCCTAGTGAAACTCCAGTCTGTCAATGCCAGCTCTGTATAATTAGGCTCCAGGGGGTTCATGGTAATGAGACCTCTACCTGGTCTCAGAATGTTCTAGCCTTGGGTCACTCTGTTCTAGTTCCTTGTGATCAGCAACTGATGTGTGTATGGGATGGCTTAGTGGGGGCACAGTCAAAGATGGTGGCTATTTCTATGTGGATCAGAGACTGGTGTGACCTTGGCTCTGTCCTTGCAGGATTTAATGGCTGACCTGAAGTCTGAGATCTCGGGAGACCTGGCAAGGCTGATCCTGGGTCTCATGATGCCCCCAGCCCATTATGATGCTAAGCAGCTGAAGAAAGCTATGGAGGTACAGTGCACACACTAGAGGATGGGATGGGGTGTGTACTGGTACTCAGGGTCAGCACCGAGGTGGACATGTCCTTTGTGTGGACTTTCCAGGGAGCTGGCACAGATGAAAAGACTCTTATTGAAATCCTGGCTACTCGGACCAATGCCGAAATCCGGGCCATCAACGAGGCCTACAAGGAGGGTAAGTGTGGGAGGGCCTGGCCCAGTGCTGCTGGGAAACAGGGAGTCCCCAGCTGACAGTATTAGCCCACAGCTCTGACTTACCACCTCCGTGAAGCTGTGTGTGTGTGTGTATGCAGTGATATGTGTATTGATGGAGACCACGTTTCAGTCTTAGGTGTGTCTTCAGGATACCACCCACCTTATTTTTTATAAGTGTGTGCATGCACACACGTGCGCACATGCATGTGTAGGTCAAAGGAAAACTTTGAAGTCCATTCTCTCCTACTGTATGGGTTCTAAGAATTGAACTCAGGCTTGATTGGTCATCAGGCCTGGCAGCAAGCACCCTTTCCTGTTGACCTTGCTTTTTGAGACAGGGTCTCTTACTGGCCTAGGGCTGGCCAGTTTGGCAAGGCTGAGGTCTAAGGAAGCCCAGCTTCCGTTCTTCCCATCCCCAGCTGTAGGATGAAAAGTGTGCACTACTGTGCCTGTTTTGTTTGGTTTTGGGAACGTGGGTCTGAGACTCCAACTCAGGTCCTCGTGCTCATGTGACTCGCCCTTTACTGACTGTGCTGTCTCCGCAGCCCTTCTATGGGACTTTAACAAGCCTCTTAGTGTACCCAGCCCCACATCTAGGGAAAGTCAGCTGCCCCAAGAGAGTCCTGGTCGTAGAAGACAATGTAGATAGAATTTGGGGAGCAGAGAGAGCATTTAGCCTGCTAATGAGAGGAAGGGCAGCTTCATGGGAATGGGGCCTGAGTAGTTAGTTACACGGAGACCCACCCTCAGAACGGTCTCACCCGCCTTGTTATACCCTACACTACATTGTGATACTATTACAATTGAAGGAGTTCCCACGACACTACATTGTCTTGAAATTGTTAAGCTTCAGTCAAGTGGCCCTATATTTTCATTCTGAAACACCATGACTTCTGTTCTAGGAACAGCTTTCCTCTTGCAGAGCTTTGAGACCACAGTCATTTTAAGTCGGGGAGGAGAGACGCTAAGGTCCCAGATATAATTTGGGGTTCAGTGAGTGCTGTGTATGAGGGATGGTCGAGAGTGAGGGAAGGTGGGGAGGTTCCACTGGAAGGTGTCGAGGGTTTATAGCTCTAGATCCCTGCCTGGCATGCACAAGGTCCTGGGATCACTTCCCAACAATACAACCAAATGAATGGGTAGCGAATGGGAGAGAAGATAATGTTTGGGAGCTGATGCAGGTGTGTGGAGGGGCAGGTGTCAGTACCAGCTGCCTCCCCAAATCAGCAAGAAGATAGCTGGATGCCCTCAAGGACTGACTCTTTCAGCCCCACCTCTCCTACTGACACAGCCCTGGCTCAGGTGTGACTCTCACTCTCCAGGCCTCCTGGGCAGCAGCTGCTCACACCTTTCTTCCTATCTCAGATTATCACAAGTCCCTGGAGGATGCCCTGAGCTCAGACACATCTGGCCACTTCAGGAGGATCCTCATTTCTCTGGCCACGGTGAGTGAATTTATGGCTCTGAGGCCCATTTGCCCACGGACTATAAGAGAGAATGCCCCCACCCCCATTCCCACCCCCTTGCCTCCTTGGGGTTCCACCTCAAAATCTCTATTGTTCCCCTTTTTGTTGTTGATTTTGTTTTTATGACAGGGTTTCTCTGTGTGATCCTGGCTGGTCTCATACTCACAGAGATGCACCTGCCTCTGCCTCCCATGTTTTGGGATTAAAGCCGTGTACCCTGTGAGAATCCCTTTTTGATGGCTGGTGTTGTGACTTTTTTGGTCTCTTTTGTATAGGGCAGAACTACATGGGTGGCTCTGTCCTGTAAAAGATGAAAAGGGTTCAGGGAGGTGACTGGGCAAGACCTACGGGTGACTGACGGGTGCATGTGGGGGAATGTTTAGGCCTGACTTCTCGATGGTCCTGTGACAGGGAAATCGTGAGGAAGGAGGAGAAAACCGAGACCAAGCCCGGGAAGATGCTCAGGTGAGATTCCTGTCCATCTCTCCTGGACAGCTGGCAGGTCCCTGCCAGGAATGACTATCAGGTGGGGCAAGCTCCTGGCTGGGACATGGCTGGTCTGACTGACATGTTTAAGTCTACTCTACAAAGCAAATGCTCGAGGGTTTATAGTGTAGGGTGGGAGGGTGGAGCTAGCCTCCCTGGCGCTTCCCATGTGGACTGTGGGACCTTCAGCACTATAAGGCAATCATAGATCACCCAGGTCAAACCTCTAAGCCTGCAGTGGGAAATGGAAGTCCAAGAGGGTAACTGGTTTCTCAAATCACACAGCAAATCTGGCCCAAGGAGAGCTGACCTAGAGAGAGTGGGTTCGGAATCTTGCTGGGAAAAAGGCCTGAGAACCAAATGTCTGCATTTCCTGTCTGAGAAATGAGGCAAAATTCAAAGGGGTGACTTGGCAAAGTTTAGCAAGCTCCTAAAGGCTGGTACCGCTGTCACTCACTGATGATGTATCCCAGGTACCCTGTGTCCAGTGATGCCTAGATACCACCAAATAGTGGCAGGGGAGAAATCACCAGAGCTCCTGGCCACTCTGCTTTTCAGGCTTCTCTGAAGCTGCACTTAAAGGCTAGGCTACCCCGAGGAGCACTATGGTGGCAGAGCCCCCACTGAAGTCCTCACTGTTGTCCCCATGGACCTGAGCCAGGTCTCTGTTCTAACTGCCCCATCCAACCTGCTGCAAGAGCTACCCCATGCTGGAGATGGGCACAAATGCCACCAATGGTAACACTAGCATCCAGGGATTACAGTTGGTCACTAGAAAGAGCATTGACCAACCCAGAGTCCCAGCTGAGCCCCCAGCTTCACCAGCAGACAGGGGGCAGAGATGCCAGTGTCAACTCAGCAATCCGTAGGGTAGCCTGACAAAACTGAAATTGCAAAATTAGCCACACCCCAGCAGTGGGAGGTGCTGAGGCCGGAAGAGCAGAAGCCTAGCCTCAGTTCCAGGAGGCCCTGTCTCCAAAAGAACAACACAAAACCCCAACAACCCCCAAGCCCTTGTTACAGAGTTTAGAAGGGGTGCCCTGTGTTGAGCAGGCGTTAATGCTCCTCTGTGTACCATCTTGTTTTTCCTGCGGAGAAAAGCAGCCTTAACAGGCCCACAGTTTCTGAGTGGCTTCAGTTTGATTGGCACTCAGGTCCGCCTGACTCCAATCTGGCTTATACAGTACCCTCTAGGACCCAGCACCATCATCTCCCAGACAGCTCCTTGCTCAAGAAACCATGGCCCAGTTGCCCAATCCTGTTCTGGAATTACAATGTCAGAAACTCCAGGATCCCAGTCAAAAGGGTGTTTTCAATTATATACAAGTACATTCATAGGAGCTAACCGTGGGTAACCCCACCATCGTTTACTGAGCCCACATTTCACACACACATCCAACAGGTATTTGTTTAGTATTTGTGAGCATCCTCATGGTGTAGCAGAGGGCTTTTGATCTTAGATGCCACCAGCATCCATTCTCTAGGGAATGACACCATCTCTAGGGAATGCTGCTGCCTGGTACCTGGTCTGCCTTGGATCCTAGTGGGGCAGTGGTGGTCCTGGCCCAGCAACTGCTTTGCAAGGGAAGGAGAGAGAGAGAACCAGGGTAGAGGCAGTGGAGGGATCCTTTGAACCAGAGCCCTGCATTGACAGAGGCTCGGCAGCTTCTCCGTGAATAAGGTGCAGATCCTGGTACAGCGTCAGCTCATTTTCTGACAGCTAGCAAGGTTTTATCTCTTTCATAAAACTTCAGAAAATAGAGCTAAAGAAGAAAAAAACTACCCTCCCCCATAGTCATCACTTAATATAGTTATTCAAATCGGGCTTTCTTTTTATATATATAAATAGTTTCCTACTTACAGCAGTTAAAATAAGATGGGCAGAATAAACCTCTCCTGTAAGTCCAGCAGAGGCTCCCTGCAAGTTCAAGCCCAACCTGTTTTGCATAGTGAGTTTCAGGACTCTATCAAAAGCACTATTGAAAGATAAAAGGGGGAGGGAAGTGACCTATTGTGGCTTTCAAAGCCAGTTCTCTCCTCCCACTTTACCAAGGCAGGGTCTCTCCTGTCTCACTGCTACTGGCCTTGCAAGCTTTCTCCGGCTCTCACTGAAGTGTTGGGATTACAGATGTGCATCCCTGTGTGAGCTCCGGGAATCAAACTCAGCAGGTGTTCCTGGCAAGTGCTTTGGCTGAGTTCCCCCCTCCCCCCAGTTAATCATTCTTCTGTGGCATCCAATGCATTCACACTGCACAGCCATCGCTGCTACCCCGCCCCCAACCGCTCTTCTTTTAACAAAACTGAAACTCTGAGCCCATGAGCTAGTGGTTCCTCGTTTCCCCTCCCTCTAACCCAGAGCAGCCTGCCTTCTGTCTTGGATTTGACCCCTCTGCAAACATCACCTTAGGGACTTATGTGCTTGTAGCTGGCTTACTTCGCTCCGCACAATGCCCCCCATGACTCAACGAGGTGATTGAAAATATTGAAAGCCCCGAGTAGCCCATAAGCCTTAAACCAGGATCATCATTGCTTGACATTTAAAGGAAAATGAAATTAAGTATTTCTGCAATGGGGAATATGATCATAAAATTCCAGGGTGAGTAAAGGAGCTGCCTAATTCTGGCCTCATGCGGTAGACACTTGAGAGCCACATTGTCCGTGTATGTACCTCCTGGTGACTATGAGTATCGTTTTCATCTAGATAAAAGAAGCACCAGTATATACAATACATATGCACGTATGGACCTATATAAATCATATAGAGAAGTCTTATTTTTATGGTGCTGTGGTTCAAACCCAGGGCCTTACTTTGTCTGAGCTTCTCCACTATCTCAGTCTTAACTTTTTTTTTATGTGTTTCTATGAGTACACATAAGTGCAGTGCCTGCAGAGGCCAGAAGAGGGCAGTTTCTCCCCTGGAGCTGAGGTTATGGGCAATTGTAGGCCACCTGGCATGAGTGCTGAGCGCCAAACTCAAGTCCTCTGATAGAACAGTGCCTGCGCTCATCCACCGAACCTTCCTTCCAACCCCCTTAGTCTTTTTTAAAGCTCCGTGGGACCTTGAACACGGTGGCATCTTCTGTAATCCCATAACTCAGAAGGCGGAGGCAGGATTGCTGTGCATTTAAGGCCTACCTGGGCTGCTATAGAGTGAGACCTTGTCTTCAAAGAGAAGACGAAAAGAAGCCTGGTGTGGTGGTGCACACCTGTAATCCCAGCACTCGAGAAGCAGAGGCAGGCAGATCTCTGTGAGTTCCTGGCCAGCCGGGGCTACATAGTGAAACCTTGTCTCAAAACTAAATAAAGACTAGATTGGCCTGTGCAGGAGAATACGCAGGTTGGCAGGATGCTGGGGAAAGGACGAAGGTGACAGTTGAGGCGCATGGAGACTAGCTGGATTTATTCCCAGACATTCTGGGTTAGAGCAACTTGGCTCACAAAAGTCCTGGCCACAATGTCTGCTCCACAGCTGTTCTTAAGGAGAATGCTTGTAGTGCCCACCGATGCTACGTGCCTGTAACTCCCAGACCTCAGCTATCCTGCCTTTCTGTCGGTGACCTGGGGAACTAAGGTGACAGAACCTGATACTGATTCACTACAGAGAATCTGTGCCTGCCCCGTGCCCTGCCCAGTGGCTCTGTAGGCTAGTGAAGGGGGCTTTCCTTCTTCCAGATGTCAGACAAGCTGGGGCCTGCAGGCTATCCTCGGGTACTGAGTATAAAGGATGTCATTCCCCTTCTGGGGAGCTACACTTTATTCTCAGTGGGTGGTAGTGGTGGCGCACACCTTCAATCCCAGCATCCTGGAGACAGGGGCAGGCAGATCTGTGAGTCTGAGCACAGCCTGGTCTTCTGAGTGAGTTCCCGGACAGCCAGGGTTACACAGAGAAACCCTGTCTTAGAAAAACCAAACACAACACACACAAAAACCAAAACCAAACAAACAAATTCCCAGGCCTGTCTTCTGCTGTGAGTTCTAGCCCAGAGGTTAGAGGAAGGAGATCTCCCTCCCAGTCCTTCACTGTGACCCTGGGGTCTCTCGGGACCTCTGCCACACTGAGCTAGGCCTTGGGGCTCCAGGGTCCTCTGGCCAATCACTCTGGCCTCTGACTCTTGCCTCCCCTCTCTCCCTCCTCTCTCTCCTACCCACTCTCAGGTTGCTGCTGAGATCTTGGTGAGTGTTTTGTTCTTCACGGGGATGTGCCAGCTTCTGAGTCAGTCCTGCTGTGCTGGTGCTGGGCTGAGTGGGGCAGGACTGGGCAATGTCTGGGACCCTCCCTCACAGCTTCTCTCTCTCCCCTTCCGGGCCTTTTAAGGACCCTGTTAGTTTTAAAAGGGCCAGGTGTGATGGTGCATGATCATAATCCCAGCACTTGGCAAGTGGAGGTAGGAGGATCAGAAGTTCAAGGTCATCCTTAGCCTCATAGAGAGCTTGAGACCAGCCTGGACTACACGAGACCCTGTCTCAAAACTGGGAGTTGTTGCAAAGCTAGTGTTTCCCCAGCTTTAGCCGTTCATCCATTCCTCTCGGGCCTGCTCTGTGCTGTATAATCACCAGCGATGATTGTCGCCTTTAAACTGGCTCGTTTTAATTTTCTCTTTAAACTCAAAGTGAGTTTTTTAAAAAGAGAATGCAAATAGGATCATAGCTGGCTAGGGCATCTTTGTGGAAACTTATGTGGTAGAATACAGATTTGTTTGCCCTTGACCCCAACTGGGGGGAAACTGGCTAGGACATTTTTGCTTGCTCACACACGTGTCCATGCTCCCCGGGGGGATGGTCTGATGACTGGGTAGGAGGACCAAGTCCCTGTACCCACCTCCAGCCCCATTTCTGAGTCCTGAGGACTTCAAAGAGAGATGGAGTGACCATTATGCTTGAGTTGAGGAGAGAGGGGACCAACCTCAATCTTCTTGGATAGTTAGTCTTATCCCCCATGTCCCCTCCTGCCCTGAGCCTCAGCAGAGACAGTCAGTACTAACCATGGCTTCTCATGTCTCCCCCTAAATCCTTGCCCTAACTGGGCTCTGCAGGAAATAGCAGACACTCCCAGTGGAGACAAAACTTCCTTGGAGACTCGCTTCATGACGGTCCTGTGCACCCGTAGCTATCCCCACCTCCGCAGAGGTGAGCCTGCAGGAGCCCCACCCCTTCCAGTGTGGTAGTGGGAGCCCCAAATCTGACCTGAACCTCCCAGCCCTCTGTGAAGAGCAGAGCAGCTAAGTGCCTAATTCTTTCTTCTCACTCCAGTGGTGGAATGGTAGGGGACTCCAGAGCCCTAGCCTGTCCTCAGCCAACTCCCTTCCCTGCCTTACCAAAGTAGGTAGAGTGCCTGGGAAAAGGAAAGACCAGCCAATTTCACCTCAGAAACATGCAGTATTAAGGATGCTGAGGTGTGCTGTCGTGGTCCATCGGTGATGCCAGGAACAAAGCAGGGAGGAGTGAGGAGGGCACAGAACAGAACCACAGCTGTGTGCGGTGGCAATCCCGAAGTCCCCTGTCACTGAGACTTTTGCTGCCTCGCATGTATCTGCTCAGTATCTCTCAGTACTCAGATACTTGTTGCTTGATATTCAGTTGCCTTGACTCCAGTCCCCCACTTACTAGCTGTGTGGCTGAGCAGATGACTGGGTCTCTGTGCCTTAATCCCCTTATCTAAGAATTGGGGTTTTAGTTGTACCTCCCACGGTTGCTAGGATACCAAACCTACAATAAACATAAAATAGTCAGCCTGTGCAGGGCACACAGAGCCTCCTGCATGTCATTTTGATTAATATATATAGTAAGTGCCACCCCAGCCTGTCAGGGAATAAGAGGGAACCCAGAGAGAAAGGCCACCTTGGGTGGTCCAGGCATAGTTCCTTTTACACATCAGGCTGGGATAACAGAACTCCCAAGACTATTGGCCAGACCTGGAGGTGCTGATATAGCCTAGTTGGCTGCAAGCTTTAGAACAGCCCTGAGACCAGAACCTACCTGTCAACCCAGGCTTCCCAGTGAGCATGCATTGGATAGGTCAGGTGACTCCCCCAGCTGGCGTTCACCTTCCCCTTTTTCCTCTTGGCCAGTCTTCCAGGAGTTCATCAAGATGACCAACTACGACATAGAGCACGTCATCAAGAAGGAGATGTCTGGGGACGTCAGGGACGCATTTGTGGCCATCGGTAATTGGCAAGCACTGGGGGGAAGGGGCTGGGGCATTCCTGGGAACGTAGGCAGGTTCCCTAGAGGAATGTAGCTTTAGCATCATCCTGTGTTGCTGTTACTGGGAACTCAACACTGTCTCAGATCTCCTCCCCTGCCAAGGTATGATAGTGGGGGGCAGCCTGAGGACATCTACAAGGCTTTGGGGACAGGGTGAGAAAAGGGCATTCCAGGGAAAGGACCAGGAGAGCAGAGAAGGGCAGTGCTCTGCAGGATTGAAGTGTGTTTGTGTGTGTGTGTGTGTGTGTGTGTATTGTATATATTTTTATATATGTATATGTTTATATATATACCACTCACAAGACACACCATATATATGTCCATGAGATTCACAGGATGTGTATGCATAGCGTGCAAAATGCATTCATTCACAGGGTCCGCAGTGCATGTATGCACTAGACACATGTTAAATGTGTTCTCTCATACCACATTCTGCCACTGAGCTACCTCCTTTCTCTGGGATTTTTAGTTTTTTGTTACATTTTATTATTTATTTTGTGTGTGTGTTCACATAAATACATGTATACAGGTATGTGTGTACCATAGCATGTATGTAGAGGTCAGAGGAAAACTTTAGGGATTTGGTTCTCTCTACTATGTGGGTCCTGGGGATTGAACTCAGGTCCTTAGGCTTGGTTTCAAGTACATTAGCCTGCTGAGCCAGCTCACAGCCCAAAGATCTTGACTTTGAAATTGTTTCTTTCCCTTTTGGATCTCATTTCTTGCTGTGTAAATATGTGTACATACAAAGCTAAGCATGCTATTGCATCCCGTGTATTCCTTATTGTACCAGCAGGTGGAGACAGAAGGCTTTCAGATTCTGTCAACTGCAAAATGCATCTTGAATTTCAGGAATTCTGAAATGTGGAGAAGTGTTCTAGATTAGATAAATGGAGGTGTTGCTTACAATGGCTCTTTATCGCCGATAGTGACACCAGAGGGGCCGGATGGCATGGTGATTGGAAGCTGGGGGGCTAAGTAGGAACTACCCCTTGATTGTTGTGTGTCCCTGGGCAGAACACAGAACCTGCCTCAGCTCCTACATTCTGTGACAGGATATGAAAACTGGTCTTTCTACCCAGTTCTCAAGTAACACGGAAGTTGTTAACCCCCCCCACACACACCCCACCCCCGCTCAGAATGTCTCCAGGATCTGAATTTCTAGAGTGGAGTCTAAAACTCAGGTGTTTGGGGGTTTTGGTTTTGGTTTTGTTTTGGGTAATTTTTTGTGGGGTGTGTGTGTGTGTGTGTGTGTGTGTGTGTGTGTGTGTGTGTGTACCACATATGTATGGTAACTTGTGAAATCCAGAAGAAGGTGTCATATCTCCTGGGACTGAAGTTAATGGGCAGTTGTAAGTGACCCAAAGGACATAACAAGAACAAAACTTGAGTCCTTGGGAAGAGCAATAAGTGCCCTTATCCACTAAGCTCTCTCTCCAGACCTGGAAATTCAGTTTTTAACCATCTTTTCCCATGCTTTTAATGTACTTAAAATTTGTGGCCCTGCATCCAGCATCCTTGAGAGCTTAAATCCCATTTACATATTCTGCTGACCTCAGTCAGCTTCAAGCATCTTCACTGTAGGAAAAAGGCAACACGTGGCAGAGTGAGAGGTGAATATAGGGACAAAAAAGGGAGAAGCATTGTAGAGGGGACGTAAAGCAACACCTTCGAGCGTGGAAGGGTAGCAATGATCTGCAGACCCAGAAGGTTGGTTGCAGTAGACAGAAGCAAGCCCTGCCCAGGGTCTGAGCAACACACAGCCTCTGACCAGACTCCCTGCTTCTCTCTTCTCTTCCCCTCCAGTTCAGAGTGTCAAGAACAAGCCTCTCTTCTTTGCTGACAAACTGTACAAGTCCATGAAGGTATGGCATCTGACCTGTTTATGAGCACTGTCTTTCCCAAACCTACAGGCCCAGATGTGCACTATCCCCCAGATGAGGACTTCAGGCTGCTGTTTCCCGCTTTGCTATTTATCAACATCTACCTTTGGCCCAAAGATAGCCTTTCTAATCAAGGGTGATTTTTGTGCCCCTCCCCTAAGGGATATTTGTGATATCCAGACAAATTTCTGGTTGCCAAATCTTAAAAGAGTTTTGCTGTTGGCATCTGATGGGAGTGACCAGGGATGTTAATATACCCTGTTGTATACAAGATAGATCCCTATATCAAGGAATGATTCAACCAAAATACTTGAGAACACACTACCTGCCAAGGCCTGAGCCTTGTGTCCACCTCTAACCACAGTTGACCCCATGGGAGTTCTATGGGTCCATGGTAACCCCCTTATTTCCTAGAAGAACAAAGAGCAGTACAGGGCAGTTAAAGTTGGCTCATGTCTGTATACCCGATGAATGGCAGAGCTGGAGGGAGTGGGAGTCCTGGTGCTCACATATTCCAAGTCCTGTGCCAGTTTCTAAGACTTCTGTAACAAATCTTCACAAGCTGAATGAACACAATCTCTGATGGTTCTAAAATCAAGGCAACAGCAAGGTTGGTTCTTTCCTAGCTTATCCTTCCCATCCTTCCCCTGCCTCCTGGAGCTACCAGGAACCCCTTGTGTGTCTTGGGTTTGGCTGCATCTGCCTCTGCCTTCATCTTCATGTGTATGCCTGTGTCCCTGCTCTCCTTAGATGCCACCCAGTGGGTTTAGGGCCCTAATCCAACATGACATCATTTTAACCCGTTACAATGGTGTGGTAATTAACTTTCCGTCTCCATGCTACAGTGTCTGGGAGGAAAATCAAATTAAAGGATGGGGAAAAGAAGGATTTGGGCTCACAGTTTCCGAGGCTTCAATCCATAGTCTTCTGGTCCATTGCTTTTGAGTCTGTGGTGATGTAGAATGTGGTGGCAGGGAAGAGGACATGGCAGAGCAGAGCTTCTCACTTCCTGGTAGCCTGGAACAGAGAGGGAGGAAGGGGCTAGGGACAAAGGATATCCTCTGACACCCCCAGGACTTACTTCAGCCTCGCCACTTCCCAGAAATACCATCAGATTATATGTGCATCAGTGCGCTGACCTGTCGAGGAAGTCGGAAACCTTAAGACCCACTTCCCCAAATCTCTAGCTCTGAACACTGCACTGGCGACCAGGCCTGCAGTGCATGAATTTGAGGAAGGATACAGCCTCTGAACCACAACAATGCAAAGACTCTGTTCCCAAGGTTACGTCCTGAGGCTCCAGCAGGGTGTGAGCTTTAGCAGGGCCCACTCAGCCCACACAGGCCCTCCGCACCTCTCTGTCTGGCCGAGGGAGTTTGAGTTGTCTGTGGAAGATCGCAATGGAATAACCCCCCTGGTTTGTGAGGGCAGAAGTGACAGGCAGGCAGACACCTGCTAACCTAGCTCTCCCTCTCCCTCATGCCCCATGTATCTCTCCTTCTTGACTCCCCCAGGGTGCTGGCACAGATGAGAAGACCCTCACCAGGGTGATGGTCTCCCGGAGTGAGATAGATCTGTTCAACATTCGGAGGGAATTCATTGAGAAATATGACAAGTCTCTACACCAGGTCATTGAGGTAAGAGAAGGGCTACTCGGTAGGCTCTTGGATTACCGTGTGATCCGGGAAACTGCTAAATGGAGACCTGCCTCATGTTTTCACTATGAAAATATTTCTTTTATATTATGTGTACGCGGTTGCCTACATGCCTACAGGCATGTCTGAGGCATGCCTGGTGCCCATAGAGTTCAGAAGAAGGTGACAGGTCCCCTGTCACTGGAACTGCAGAGAGTTGTGAGTTGCCATGGATGCTGGGAAC
This sequence comes from Ondatra zibethicus, assembly GCA_004026605.1. Taxonomy (NCBI): domain Eukaryota; kingdom Metazoa; phylum Chordata; class Mammalia; order Rodentia; family Cricetidae; genus Ondatra; species Ondatra zibethicus. The sequence goes on along the minus strand of PVIU01000001.1, from coordinate 681,654 downwards.
CAAGCGTGGGTCCTGTGCAAGAGCAGCAAGTGTTTTTAACTACTGAATCATCCTGTCCAGCCCTGGTTTTTTGCTTCTTGTAATTTTACTAAAGTATAGTTTACAGGCTGGTCAGGTGGTAACAGGTTACCAACGCTAACTGTGTTGTCAACCATACTAAAGTTTAGCTTCTATACCACAAAATTGACCTTTTTGTAAGAATACAATTCAGCTGGGCTATGGTGGCGCAAGCCTTTAATCCCAACATTTAGGAGGCAGAGGCAGGAAGATCTCTGTGAGTTCAAGGCCAGCCTGGTCTACAAAGCGAGTTCCAGGACAGGCTCCAAAGCCACAGAGAAACACTGTCTCAAAAAACAAACAAACAAAAAAAGAATACAATTCAATATTCATTTTTTTATTTATTGGTAGTGGGGACTGAAACACTTGCTAAGTACATATACACTGTACCACTAAGCTGTAACACCAACCCTTCTTAAGAAATCTCTTATTAAGCCAGGCGTGGTGACACATGACTTAATCCCAGCACTAGAGAGGCAGAGGAAGGCAGATCCCTGAGTCTGAAGCTAGCCTCGACTCACTCTGGTCTACAAGAGTGACTTCCAGGGTAGCCAGGGCAACATAGAGAAACCCTGTGTCAGAAAACCAAAAACAAGAAAAGAAAAATAAAGAAATTTCTTATTTATTTTGAGACAGGGTCACTGTGTTGCCCAGGCTGGCCTTGAGTTCACCCTGTAGCCCAAGCTGATGCTGAACTTGCCATCCTCTTGCCTCCACCCCCTATTTGCTGGGATTACAGGGGTGTTGCCACCATACCTGGTTCATATAGTACTAGGGATCAAACCCAGGACTTCGTGCTTGGTAAACAAGAAGTCTAACTGAGCCCTAGGCCCTCTTTGAAAGCTCTTATTCGTTTATTTAATGTAGTGCTCTGAATTGAAGCTAGGGCTTCATGCAACCTAAGCGAGCACACTACCAATGAGCTGTATTCCCAGCTCAGAGTATAGCCAAGTGTCCTATGATCTGAAAGTAGTGATAGATCAAGGTCATTCTTGACTATGTAGTGATTTTGAGGCCAATCTGTGCTACGTGAAACCTTGTCTCCAAAACTAAAAGACATTTTAAGTAAGAGAAGCCCCTTCTCAATGAGGATCGGTGCCAGTGGGGAGAGACTGGCTTCCTGACTACAGACCCTTGTGGTGTATCGGAGTAAGCGGTGTTTACCAGCTTTGTTGCTGGCCTGAGCCTTGGTGCAGTGTGGCTCTCTCTCAGATAATGGCCATATAACAGTAGGCACCAAGGGCTGAGGAATTTTCCTGACTTCCTGAGAGACAAGATGGAGGCCTCAGGCCCTTCAGTGGGAAGCTGCAGGGCTGAATGGACAGGAGACCTGGGGTGGCAGATGGGGTCCAAGCTGCTCTCCAAAGGAGGGGGAGCGCCGATGCTTTGTAGCGCTTCAGGATCAGATTCCAAAGGGCCGATTCCTAGGGGTACCAGGCCTGTGTCTGGAGAGGCCTCTCTGGCCTTGGTATAGATTCTAGGCTGATGGCTACTAGGAGGCTGGGGTATTTAGACCAGAATTATTCTTTTCTTACAAATCTGCTTTCTCTGCCCTGCCAGGGTGACACCTCTGGAGACTTCCTGAAGGCTTTGCTTGCTGTCTGTGGTGGGGAGGACTAGAGCTACCGGTCTTAGCGGCCCCTCTGCCAAGTAGCAGCACCAGCCACCGTGACCTGACCAAGCCATCGTTCCAGCTTCAGAGACTAAGGAAGGAGGGGTGAGGGGTGGAGCTGCACTATCATTCAGCTGGGGCTCTCTCTAGCCATCGAGGGTCCCTGGCGGTCCCTTCTGTTATCCTCCTGCTCGCGGCTGAGTGGCTGGAGAACCACAGCCATGTATCATGCTCACCCCTGTCCCCTTCTAGCTTCCGTCCCTTTACATAATCCCTGCCCTGATTCAAGCTTTGTCACATCTCAAAACATACCAAGCCTCTGTCTATAAAATGAGTGATGTGTATGCTTTGAAGGGGGGGCTGTGGTGGCTGGTGCCGGGCGAGCATTCTGGGATAAAGGAGACAGATTAGTTTGAAAGAGCGGTGGTCTTCCCCACCGTCACCATCCAATCTGCTAAAGTACTGAGGTAGGAACTTCCATGCCCTGGTTTCACTTTGTGTCTACAACACCCTGGGTTTCAGACCTTGGGCCCATCCCTTCCCTTCTCTGGCCTCGGTTTTGTTATCTACAAAATGAGAGACCAAAATATCTTGGCTTCCCTTCTAACCCTGACCTTCTGGACTGAGCCTGCAGCTTGAATCTTATTCTTTGTTTTACAAAGGAAAGAAACAGGGCTAAGGAGATTGTTCAAATACGCAAGTTCTGTGCAAGCATGAGAACCTGAGTTCACTCTCCAAAACCCATGTAAAAAAGCTGGGTACCCGCCAAGCATAGTGGCGCACACCTTTAAACCCAGCACTGAGGAGGCAGAGGCAGACAGAACTCTGTGGGTCCAAGGCCAGCCAGGGATCTACAGAAAGACCCTCTGTGAAAACAAGCATATATAAACAAGAAAACAGGTATGCTGTGTATTTATAACCCGGAGTGCCGGAAGATGGAGACTGGAGGACCATGGACCTTCATCTCCTCCTGCTTCTTGGGAAGATACGGCGTGGGAGACTGTTGTAAACCCCGCAAGTCCCAGTCTCCCTGGGCTTCTGATCCCCCGATCCTTGCTCCCTGAATGCCCTCCTCTTACAACCAACCCGCACTTCCTCTCTGACCTCTCAAGAACACAATGCCACCAGTAGATCTTCTAGAGAGGTGGACGGAGATAAGCCATGGGGCTCAGCAGCAGCTTCTCCGTCCATCTTCCCCCAGCCACCTTCTGCTCTGCACTTGGATCTGAGATTTTTCAGGGACTGTGATGGGAGGCCGTCTACTTGGCTGACCCATCAAGGTTATTGCACTCAGGGTGTTGATGGCAGAAGCTGTCCACGTGGACAGTTGGGAGATTCTGGATCTGGTCTTTTGTCATTCCCTTACTGGGTGACCTTGCAGCCATTATCCATTGACCTCTCTGGGCCTCAGTTTTCCCATTTGTATAGTGAAGGGTTGGATACGTGAGTCTGAAACAACAACAACAACAAAAAAAAAAAAAAACACTTACTTGTCAGATCTCTTCCCTTCTTCCAGCAGGCGGGAGTCCAGGATCCCCGGAAGGTTCAGCTAAGAGTGCTTTGGGGTATTTGCCCAATTTAACAATTAGCAAAATGGCTAATGGTTTTTTGGAGTCAGACTTTTTATCAGTGTTGTGAACTGTAGCCTCTTTGAACGTCTGTTTGCATGCCTACCACATGGACCCCCAGTTCTTCTCAGCCTTTGTGGGAATCCAGTGAGACAGTCCCCGAAGCACTTCACCGAGCATCAACGTGGCTTGAAGGCAGCAGTTGTCACCATCTGCCTTGAGCCAGGCTCAGTGGCAGGAGCTAAGAGCTGATTCCATGATGTCTCTGAGCTTGGACCTCAAGAAGTGGGGCAGCCTTGCATCATAGAGACACCCAAGCCTAAGAAGAATGACGGCCGAATAGACATGTGTAAAGCTGGTCACTATGGCCAGCTCTGATCTCAGAACTTAGAAAGCTGAGGCAGGAGGATAGAATGTTTGAGGTGAGCCTAGGCTACATATCAAGGCCCCCATCTTAAAATAAAAAATGGGGCTGAAGGGATGGTTCAGCAGGTATTGGTGTGTGTGAGTATTCGTGAAAACCTAAATCCAAATCTCCAGCATATGGTAAAAAGCTGTGCATGGGGGCTGGGAGAGATGGCTCAGTGGTTAGGAACACTGGCTGCTTCTCACAACCAGCTAGAATTTCAGTTCCAGCAGAGCTAATGCCCTCTTCTGTCTTCAGACCCCAAGCATGAAGTGGTACACGAATGCACACAGGCAAAACACTACTACACATGAAATAAAAATAATGTTTAAAAAGCAGTTTCTGGCTGTGAATTCCTGTAGCCCCAGGTGGGAGGAAAGAATGATGACTGGGGCTCCAGGTTCCGGAAGAGACCCTGCCTCGGGGGAGAGAACGGGGCCCTGTAAGACTCCTCTGACCACACTCAGATATTAAAAATGTTTTAATTGCATATATGTGCGTACATATGTTAAGTATTTCAAAGGGAGATGAGCTAGGGAAAAAAGCAAAGGAACATGAGGGCTAGGAGAGAGGAGACCCCAACAAGGCAATCACAAAAAATGCTGTGGGAACTGAGAATGAAAACAGCTGAGCCCAGTGCTTACGTCGAGGAAGGCATGTTTCTGTGCCTCTGCGTTCATCCTCCCCTCTGTCTCCAGCTGAAGAGTGTCACCCTTCATGGATTGCTCATAAGAGGGAGGATTTCATTGTTTATAGGGTGAAGTGGTTATGACAGAAATGGAAGTTTGCGTCCAGTTCCAGAGGGCCTGAAATGTCAGGATTTTCCTAGATTCCAGGAAAGTCTGTAAGACTTGTGGGCATGGGGGTGGCAAGGCATCCTTGTGCACGAACAGCATGCCTGCCTTTCGTTCTTTCTTTTTTCTTTCTTTCTCTTTCTTTCCTCTTTCCTTCTTTCTTCCTTACTCCCTTCCTCCTTCCCTCCCTGTCCCCCTTTCTTTTTGTCTTGAAGCTGGGTCTCATGATGTAGCCCAGGCTGGCCTCAAACTTACATGAAGATGGAGATAACCTGATCCTCCTGCCTCTGCCTCAGAGTGCTGGATTACAGGCATAGATCACCAACTCCTACAAGCTGTACTTACACAGAAGTCAGCCATTCTGAATCTTAAGCAGCTTGTTCATTAAATTAATTAATCATTCATTCATGAGCTTAAACTTCCTGATACCTTTCTAGAGAATCCTAATTAAAAAACAAAAAACAAACAACAAAAAAAACCTTCCTGATATCTGCTGTGTACCATGCTGAGTGCTAGGAGCTATGAATGACGATGGTTCTAATCCTTGCAGGGCTTCAGTGAGTGCCTCTTCTGTGTGAGTCTCTCCACAGCAGCACTGGAGATTGCTCTCCTGGCCCAAGCTCAAGGCTCAAAAGTGATGGGAGTTCAATTAAAAGGGAAGCGACAGCAGCTCAAACCACCACTGTCTCAGAGTAGGCAGCGGGGAGGATGCTTTGAGGTTCTAGGTGCAGATGGTGCCTCAGAAATTCTCACCTCCCTCGGTGACTATGGAGAGGAAGTGCTTGTCCATCACAGGAGTTTGAATGGAGTTTGAACCTCCAAGGTCTGGAGTTCTAATAAACACCCCGTGCCTTCTAGCATCTAAGTCATCCCCCGAGATGAGCTTCAAGACTGGGGTCACCTTCCCTCCAGGTCCTCACTGCTCTTTTTTGCTGTTTGTTTTTATTTTATGCGTTGAGTTGGGGGAGTGCTTACATGTATGTATGTGAATCATACATACACGCTTGGTCCCCTCAGACACCAGAAGAGAACACTAGATCCCCTGGAGTTGTAGTCACCGTGTAGAAGCCGTGAACCAAATCCAGGTCCTCTGCAAGAGTCACAAGTGCCATCTCTCCAGCCCATTTGTTTTTAAAACAGGGTCTCGCGTACCACAGGCTAGCCTCAAACTGGCTAGGTGACTAAGAATGACCTTGAACTTCCAACCTTCCTGCCTCTGCCTCCCAAGTGCTGAAAGTACAGGCGGGTACCACTATACAAAGTTTATGTCATGCTGGGGCTGGAACCCAGGGCTTTGTGCCTGCCAGGCAAGACCTCTGCCACCTAAGCTATGCCTACACATCCCTGGTTCCCTAGTCACTTTCCTCAGACCATGCATTTTCCCTTCAGGAAAGTCCTTTTCAGAAGCCTCGGTCTTCGGGGACCGCACCTGAAGGAAGTGGCAGCTTGGGAGGGGGCTGGCCCTGACTGGAGCGGAGCCCTGTATCTGCTCACACTTCTGCTAATGGACAGCAGTGAGGAAACTGTTGGCTGCTGTGAAATTCCTGCCGCTTTCTCTCCTCAGCTCAGAGGAAGCCAGAGCCAAGCTGCTGAGCCACGTAAACCCCACCAGAGAAGCTTCACCCCAGGAGCCATTGTTTCCTTTGCAGGGCTATAAGGCAACCAAGGCGAGGTTCCTATTGGTGGGATGACTTGCCTGAAGACACTGTCACAGCAGGACTGGCAGAGAAAACTTCCTCATTTCACACTTGGAGGGAGGCTAGAGGGAAATTCTAACTACACCACAGCTTCCATCTTGGAGAGGCCTGGGTCCGAGTCCCTGTCAACAGCTAGCAGTAGGGAACTCATTGACCTTTCTAGGTCTTATTTTCCTTCCCTGAGAGGGAGGCAGCAAGGGTGTGTTTATACCTCAGAGTTGTGAAGTTAAACCAATGTGTGTGCATCTCTGAGAGTACTGTCCATACCAGAAGACCAACTCCGCAACATCGGTTCTTCTTTGTTAATAATTGACACGCCCAGAGGGAACCTCAATGCCCCCCCCATGTCCACTGAGATTCTACACTGTGTCCCCACCCCCAGAGGCCTAAGGGAACAAAAAGGATTATTAGAGACTATGGGTGTAGCTCAGATGGTAGTGTTAGCCTGGAATACAAAAAAGTCCTGGGTTCAGTCCTCAGGAAGTCGGAAGTAGAACGGGGTTCAAAGTCAAGACTGGAAAGATGCTTCAGTTGGTGAAGCGCTTGCCACACTGGAGTGAGGACCTGCGTACCCGATCCCCAGCACTCACATTTAAAAAAAGAAAAAAGGAAGAAAGAAGGGGGGGGAAGAAAGGAAAGGAAAGGGAAGGAAGGAAGGAGGGAAGAAAGGAAGGAGGCCTGGTGTGGAAGTGTAAGGGTTGGGGTGAAGACAGGGGTACCCCGGGGACTTGCCAGCTGGCTAATGTAGCTGAATCGGTGAGTTCTGGATTCAGCAAGAGCCCCTGTAAGGTGAAAAGTGATTGAAGCTGTTAATCCTGTCTCAAAGAGGAAGGTTGGGGTGGAAGGAGAAGGAAAATGAGAGGGAGGGGTGACAAGAAGAGAGGACACCTCCCCCCCATTCTGTTATAAATTCGGGAGGAGGTGGAGATAGATAGGAAGCCAGGTGTCATTACCTGGAACCTCAAGGCAGAGGGTTGGGGCACTTGAGGCAGAGTGTGAGGCTAGAGCCGCATAGCCACCACACAGCCTGTGTAAGGACAAATCCCTGCCATCTGGGAGTGGGCCCCTCCCCCAAGCCCAGCTGTTCTCAGAAGCTTCCAACACATGCATTTCCTCCCGTGGATGGTCCCACCTCCTTCCTCTCAGCTACCACCATCTGTCTGCGATACTGCCAACCAAAAACCCCTCCCTGGCACCCAGTTGAAAGAGCCCTGGACTTTGACCTGGGAGAGCCCAATAAAGCATAGAGGAAGGAAAGGGACACTCCCCATATATATACATATATACCCACTCCCATTCCCCACAGGTCATACAGAAAGCAAGATCACTGCCAGCCATGCCCCCAGGGACAGACCAAAGAGGGCCAGAGTCAGACACACGCTGCTAGCCACGAGACGACACAACCTGCCGGAACTCTCAGAAGCACATTGTTAACCACATAAAACCGACTTGATTAGGCCCACAAGCACACCAGAAGTACATCAGCCCTGGCCGCATGGGAAACACCTGGTCCAGCTTTCCAAAGGTGCTTTTCACGCACACACTGCCGCTCATTCACCCTCTCCTTGCTGCCGTCTTCTGTATATGTTCAGCCTGGTCACCTTCCTGGTCTTGTGCAAGTTCTGTAGAAGACACATAGGCCCCATGTAGTGCCCACAGCCAGGGGCTGCTCTCTGTCCTACAAGGCCAGCCCCTGGTGAGCCGGGGTTGGGGGGGTCCCAAACCTAAGAAAGGAGTAGAGTCCTGGGTAGGTTTCCCCCTTCCCAAAAAGGCATAAGGCCCAAGGAGAAAGGGGTGTACAGAAGCCAGGGAGATGTTCCCATTCTAGACACCTTGCCAGGAGTGTTCCAGGAGGGTTAACAGTACCAGTCTTTGACAGCCACCATGGGGCCTAGAAAATGCAACATGCTGGGATTTGCCCAAGGTGAGTCAAGGTCACTACCTGCCTCGTGCCTTCGGGGCCGTTCCCAAAACAAAATTCCCCGTGAGTGAGATGAAAACCCAAAATGAAACTGCTAAGACTTCTCGGACTCAAGCTTCATCTCTGTCACCTTTGTCGGCAACCACGGCAGATTTATCATCATGATCATGTCATCACGCCTTCCCCAGACCCGGTCTCCCTGGAGCTAGGATACACTTTCTCTTAGGCAAGGACTGTCTCGCTAAGCCAAAGGCCCCCAGTCTTTGACCCAGGAAGATGCTACAAGGACAATGAGATGAAGCCTTCAAGAAGCCGACAGGCTGCTGGACCCCTAGGTATAGCAAGGCCGTATGCCCTCTCTGTCTTTCTCATACCCTCTCCTCTTCTCTCTCCCTCACCCATCCTGAAATCCAGGCTAATGGGAGTTAGTTATTTACATAGACATGCGACTTCACTGGGGAATTTCCCCAGTGACCAGGCTTCCTTGCTGAGGTTAGTCCATGTCATCACGCTGCTCCTTCCTCTCTGATGTGCCCCAGCCACCCGCAGGCTGCAGCCCTTGTCATCTGGCAGGTGTGGGTCCCAGACACACAGATTTAGTCTCAGTCTTTGACCTTGGAACATGCCCCCAAGAACATGGAGCAAAAATATCAAGGTACTACACATTTGAGGAGCAAATTGATAGGACAGTAAGGATGGAGTGGCCCCAGGTTAACTTAACAGCTCCCTGCCTCACCCTGGGTCCTCACCTTCCCCTTCATGAGCCTCAATTTCCCCTTCTGCCCAGTGAAGACATTGGTAAGGATCATTTTGAACCTTTCCTTTTGTTTTACTTTTGTTTTTCGAGACACGGTTTCTCTGTGTAGTCCTGGCTGTCCTGGAACTTGCTGTGTAGACCAGGCTGGCCTGGAACTCAGAGAATCACCTGTTTCTGCCTTCTGGGTGCTCTAATGAAAGGAGTTGTGCCACCACCAACTGGCTCATTTTGAATCTTTGTTCGAGACCTGAGGGCTAAGAAGCCACTTCCTTTGACAGCAGCCTTGCAACATCCGTCTTTGGATCCTCTCCTTTAACAAAACATCTTTCAACACACCCTTCGTATCTGTTTCCTCGGAAAGCACCATTTTGCAAAACTCATCCCTGAATCCCAGTTTCCAGGTCCTGACAGGATTACACATACCCATTTCCCTGAAGTGACTTTGAGTTTTAGTTATTCATTTTCTATCCCTCATGTGTGATGCTGTGTGGCCCAGAAGGGAGGAATGAAGTTTCCTCCAGAACAACTGAACTCTTTTCTCTCAGATCCTACTATCTGATGCTGTCAGACTGTGACCTGGCTCTCAGAAGGCACCTCCCTGGTACAAAAATGGACTAAGCTGAAGACTGGGGTGCTTCAACCCTGAGTTCCTAGGACTCCTTCATCAGAAACAACAATGAGAAGAGCAGCTTCCAGAGCTGGGGATACAGCGCAGTTAGTAGGAGACTTACTCCGTACTCATGAAGCCTTTGGTTTGGTCCCCAGCACTACATAAACCAGGAAATACACAACTGTAATCCCAGCACTTGAGAGGTGGAGACAGGAGGATCAGGAATAGACGGTCATCTTTGGCTATACAAAGAATTCCAAACCAGCCTGGGATACATGAGTTTCTCACTCAGAGAAAGAAACAGAGAGGTAGAGAGACAGAGAGACACAGAGAAGGCAATGAAAGATTTAAACTACGGCCAAATCCACAAATCCTCATATTCTGGAAGAACGCTGAAGCTGAGAGCCCCCTGGCCAATCAACTCCTTCATGAACTCACCCCCACTGTATTCTCTGTATGCACAACAACTATCTCTAGATTTCTAAAAAGACCAGGAAAGCCGCCTCTCATAGTGGAGGACGGGGAGAGACAGAGACTGGTTCAGTCACAGGGTGAGTCAGACACAGCTGTAGGTCTGGCACGTAGCAGGTACACAGGTGCAGGTAGACTCTACTTGCTTTTGGATATCTGTCCATCTGCTTAGAGTCTGGAGAGTTTTGCTTGCAGCTCCCCAGTGCAACCAAGTTGCTCAATTGTGCCCATAGTGTAGGGAAGAATATTCTGTGGATTCAAATGGTTCCTATGTCCCTAGCCAGTCTTCCTCCTCAAGACACACCTGTCACCATCTTCCTGTCTCTAAGGCACCTATTGAATTGGGTCACTTTCATCCTCAATAGCTTTTCATTCAGGGCAGAGATGTAGCTCAGTTGATATAGTGCTTGGAGGCCCTGGGTCCCATGCCCAGCACTGCATAAATCTGAGTGTGGGGAAAAAATAAAACTGGGCATGGTGGTGCATGCCTGTAATAGCAGAACTTGGGAAGCGGAGGCACGAGGATCACAAGTTCAAGATCATCTCCCACTACACAGTGAGTTTTGGGCCAGCCTAAGCTACTTAAGATCTTATCTTGGGAGACAGACCTGTGCTCTATGTAAATGAAAGCCAAGCCAGCAAGATATCAAGTCCCATGTCGGGCAGTTTGTTCCCCATCACTGTTAAATATAGGTGGGACTTGGAGATGGCTGGTACTCCCCTCCCCACCAAGAGGCGGACACCGTCACCCCAGGTGGGCCCTGGACCAGTGACTATCAGATGGTGTATGATTCTGTTACTTCTAGATACTGTGCTCCCATGTCAGATAAGAATGACAGCTGGGCATGTTGGTGCACACCTTTAAATGCCGGCACGAGAGAGGCAGAGGCAGGTGGATCTCTGTGAGTTTGAGACCAGCCTGATGTATATAGTGAATTCCAAGACAGCCAGAGCGGCACAGTGAGACCCTGTCTCAAGTGGGGGTGGGGGGAGGTGATAGCGCCAGCTGCTACAGGACCTTTTCAGAGTTGAGGATTTGGTGCTTGACCAACTCCACCTAGCATAAGCACACTCTTTCTCTAGGGCTGCTTGGCCTAGTTTGGTTCTTTGTTGTTAGGATAAAGCGCAAAGCAGAAGCAACTCAGAAAGGAAAGGGTTTGTTTGGATCTGATGGATCACAGTCTGCCCTTAAGGGAAGTCAGGGCAGTAACCTGGAGATAGGAACTGACACAAAGAACATGGAGGAGTGCTGCTTACTGGCTCGCTCTTTATGGCTTGCTAGTTTGCTTTCTTAGACCACCCAGGACCACCTGCCCAAGGGTGGTGCTACCCACAGTAAAGAAAATAGCCCACAGACATGTCCAATGGAGACAAAACCTCAGCTGAAGTTCTCCTCCCCTCCGAAGTCTTCCAGGTCTCTAGTTTGTGTCAAGCTGACGACCTGTGCTCCAATAGACAATTCTGTCTTTGAGCTTTGTAAACTCATCTTAGAGAGCTTGGGCCTCTCAAACTCTTCTAAGCCCCAGGTGACCCCTGGGATCATTTTTAAAATTCTGCTTCTAGGATTCTACCTTGCAATGTCTGAAGCTGTGGGTTTCTGCAAGGGCCCAGAAACCTGCCCTAATCCAGGCTCAGCCCCAACAGCAGGAGTGGCTGTATCTTCTAGGAGCTTTCAACAGAATCGGTGACCAGGCACTTGACACAGGAGCCTGTGGGGGACATTAGATATTGGAACTGTAGCATTCCATACCTGGCCCTCAAAACCTATGTCAACTCATAATACGAACTGCATTCAGTCTGTCTCCAAATGTTACTAAATATTAGTAATCTGAGCATTATCTGCAAGTTCAAATTCAAAGTCTACCCAGAGACTCAAGGCAGACCCTTAACTGTGAGTCCCTAGCAAATCAAGGAGAATATTACACGCTTCCAATATACAATAACCAAGAGAAGGCATTTCCTATGTTGCCCTGTGTTAGCCAGGTGCCTGGTGGTGCTTGCTCTCTTCTGAAGGAAAAAGAAATCTTTCAATGTGTGTACTCATTAACAACCCTTGTTTGGGATGAGAGGAGTCTGGCCCACAGCTGAGATATCCTCATGGCTTCTTCCCTAGTCTCCCAGCACAAAGTATCTACCTCTTTTTAATGGTGTTGATCTCTTCAGAGACAACAGCTTCCTTAGTCCCAACTTTATATGGCCTTTCTGACTTAACTACAAGCTTTAAAAGTCTTTCTGCCCTAATTGGCGCCATCAGCTTGGCTAAAAGCAACTAGCAGTAACTGCGCCCCAGCCTGAAATGCTGGAGTCCGCCAGATTAATGAGTTAACCCATCACCTTCACGCTCAGGCTCACTCAAAGTCTCAGGACTTGCATAGAGAAAACATAGACAAGTTCTTTTTCAGATGTACCATGCATGGCTTCTAATCTAGTTCACAATAGTGACCTCATTTCGATCATGAGCCTGGCCTTCGCTCTGCATTCCCATCAGCGTTCCTGCTCTCTGAGCTTCACTAGGATCGCCCATTAAGTTCTGCTAATAGCATACTTAGTTTGCAGTCTCAGCTTTCCCGAATTCTTCCTGCAAATCAGTTCCAAAAGCTTAAGAACCACACTTAAGCTTATAGCAACAAATCTACTTCCTTGAAAATTTCTCTTTCAGAAAAATTTTAGTCGTTTTTCTCCTTCAGACCTGACATGAACAACTTAAGGGAGGAAGAATTTAGTTTTGAAGGTGATTTCAGAGATGCTTTTCATTCATAGTCCTTGGCTTTGTTGACTCTGGGCCTGTGATGAGCTGGAACATCATGGAGGAAAGAGTGCAGAAGACACTGTTTACTTCATAGCAGACCAGCAGACCAGAAGACAGTCACGAGAGGAAGGGGGTAGGATGGGTTGGGACCAGGTTTGACCTTCAAAGTCACACCCAAAACTGATCTGCTTTCTCCAACTAGGCTCTACCTCCTCAGACTTCCAGAACCATCTAAAATAGTGCCACTGGGTACCAAACACTCAACACATGAACCTGTGAGAGTATCTTTCATATTCAAACTGGGACCTCCTGGATTTATTAAATATAACCTGTTTGCTTGTTTCTGTATGTATGTATATATGTATGTATGTATTTTGAGGCAGGGCCTCACTATGTAGACCTGGCTGGTCTGGAACTCACTATGTAGATTAGGCTGGCCTTAAACTTACAGAGATCCGCCTATCTCTGCCATGTGAGTGAAGAGATTAAAGGCATACCTGAATAGTTTTGTTTTTAATTATGTGCATACATGTATGTCTGTGTGGTAGGTCTGTGTGCCCAGGGAGCCAGGAGAAGGTGTTGTTGAATCCCTAGGAGCTGAAGTTACAGGTGATTGTGAGATACAATTTGTATCCTGGGGACTGAATGTCAGTCATTTGTAAGAGCAGCAAAAAGCTCTTGCCTGGGGAGCATTTCTCCAGGTCTGTCTTTTGAATTCTAGCATGTCATATCTCCATGCAAGGATAAGAGACAGTATAGCCAGTTCTTGGTGTCCACGGAGGATCGGTTTACCTGCTCAGCTATTAAAATCCAGGAAAACACAGTGTTTGTACACACATTCTCTTGGATGCCAAACCAGCCCTGAGTGACTCATTATACCTAATACAATGCCAATGTTATATAAATGGCTGCCTCACAGTACCCTGGTGGGAGTGATGACGCACAAGCTCTGCCCGTGCACAGCAGAGAGGCAAATTTTTTCCCGGCGTATTTTCCATTCGCATTTGGTTGAATCCACAGCTGCAGAACCCATGGATACTAACTGCCACGGAGCCGGAACCCCAGCCATCCCACTTAACCCTCTACAAGCCTGTGTTTCTTCGTGTGTAAAACATTAGCACTGGTCTCCTAAGGTTCTTCCTAGGTGTTTGAGAAACAAGGATCGGCACTTCATAATACAAATCCTCAGAGTAGTGAAAGTGGGACCGTTTTGGCTTTTTGTTTTTTAGTGTGAAGAGTCCAAAGCCAGAAACTGGCAAGACAATATGGTGCAAAACAGTGAGGTGTTCAAGAAGACAATCTTCCCCATATCTAGTATTGCTCCCTCTCTGAATGCCCCATCCTATTGATTCAGGACACAAAACCCATGGAGAGCCTGGATTTCCAGAGTCCCTCCCTTTCTGATATGTGGGCTGAGTCCTGTAGCAGACTGCATGGAACTTTTCAAACCTAGAGTGAGCTGAGAATGCCTAGATATGCAGGCACAGCGGCCAGCTCCCTAGACAGGGACCTAACGCTATTTAGTGATTTGTGATTCATTATTGAACTTCCAAAGCACCTCTTACTAGAAATGGACCATAATGAATTATTTCTTACAGAAGCACATGAGATAATTCATTTAAAAGAAATTTAAAGGGTTGGAGAGATGGATCAGAATCTAAAGGGTTGGAGAGATGGATCAGAGGTTAAGAGCATTAGCTGCTCTTTTCTGAGGTCCTGAGTTCAATTCCCAGCAACCACATGGTAGCTCACAACCATCTATAATGAGATCTGGTGCTCTTTTCTAATGTGCAGGCATACATGCAGACAGAACGCTGTATACATAATAAATAAATCTTAAATAGATAAATAAAAAGATTTTAAAGATGGGCATGGTGGCACATACCTGTCAGTCCGGCTCTCGGTTGGTGGATTAAGAGGACTGGGGAACTGGGCAGTGGTGGCTCATGCCTTTAACCCCAGCATTCCGGAGGCAGAGGTAGGTGGCTCTCTGTGAGTTTGAGGCCAGCCTGATCTACAGAGCTAGTTCCAGGACAACTAGGACTGTTACACAGAGAAACCCTGTCTCTCAGGAAAAAAAAAGGGGGGGATTGGGAGTTCAAGGTCACCCTTGGCTTCAAAGGGAATTTGAGGTCAGTCTCGGCTACATGAGAATCCATGAGTAGGGGGAAGAGTCACTAGTGATAGTGTTTCTTGACCGCTTGGCCATCTTGCCTTTATTTCTCTAAATTTTCACACTTCCATAGGTGTCCAAATGAAATGTCCCTCTGTGGGTATTTAGCCTGATTCTGACACATTATCGAAAGAAAAGTTGAGGACCCAAGAGGGGAAAGGGACTTACTTGGCTGGGGCCACAAGTCAAAACCAAGATTTAAACTCAGCTCTTCTGAACCTCAGCCCAAGTCCCCTTTCTCTCTCGGTGCCATGCCATAGCCCGAAAGAGATGGAGACTTTCAGACTGGAAAGAGGGAAGGGGTGTGGGTCAACATGCATAGACCATGCCAAAGGCCCATGCTGACCCAGCTCCTTGAACATCCCTGTCCTTTCTAGGACCCCTGCCACTTGAGGGGCAGGCACTGGTGCAAGCCAGGTTCCATGAATTCACAGGGGTTCCACAATTATCATGACCATGTTTGTAGAGAATTATGAGAACATCTGAACCAAGCGATATGTTTTTACTCCCAGTTGATGGAAAGGTCTATGCTCAGGAACATGTACTGTGCTCTTTGCCTCTGGTCCAGCAGAACTTCTCACGATGTTAAAAATATCTGTACAGCCCAATATGGTAGCTGCTTTTACATGAGATTTCTTGTTAGTGTTTCAAGGAAATTTTTTGTTGTTGCTGCTGTTTGATTTTTTTTAAAGATTTTACTTTAAGTGTGTGTGTGTGTGCATGCACATGTGTGTACATACTTACATACACATATATTTGAATGTGTCTTAGGAGGCCAAATGTGAATGTGTCTGTTGAATCTCCCTGGGACTGGAATTACAGGCAGTTATGAGAGTTGTCCCCAACATGGATACTGAGAACTGAATTCTGGTCTTCTACAAGATTAGTAGGCACTCTTCACTGCTGAGCCTTCTCTCCAGCCCCATGATTATTTTTTGGAGACAGGATCTTACTATGTAGCCAGGCTCAAACTTACTCCTGCCTCAGCCTCCCTGGCATTGAGATTAAAGATGTGCACCATCCTGCTCTTGGCAAGCTCTTGACAAGTGGCCAGTACCATGAGGAAGAGAGCATGGTGTGGGGTAGAGCACTGGATTAGGAGTCAGGAAGGCCCCGACTTACTCAGGGAGAAGTCACTTCCCCTGTCTGGCCTTCACTTCCTGATGCAAGGTGATGAGTGATGCAATGATCCAAGAGGTTTCTCCATCCTTCCCTGTGCAGCCCCAGCCTCAAGGGCACAGAAGCAGTTGAGGAGTGAATTCTGCAAACTCTGTCCCAGATCTCCCTTTCTGGGTCCAGCCTTCCACATGGGTTTTGTGTGGACTCCAGTTCACCCTTCTTTGAACTCCATGCCACATTTGGGGTAAACAATCGCACAGATACTTCTCTATGCACATTTGATTCCCTTTGTGGCAAACACCCTTCCTTGTTCTCTTGCTTGGCTACTTTCAGCTCTCAGCTTAGAGAAGTTGCTTCCTGTGGGATGACTTTCCAGGCCCTCAGTCCTGTCTAGACATTTGTCCTGGTACCTACAGCTCCCTGTATTTTTTTTTCTGCCAAAACATGTCTTTCTCACCTTTCACTGTAACCATCTGATCATATACCCAACCTCCAGAGCAGGGCTATCCAACAGCACCCTCTATGATGATGGGGGTGATGGACCGACCTCCAATCTCGTGTGATAGCCAAGAACTGAAGGCCAGACAGGAGAAATGATTTCTGAGTGAATTAAGTTGGGGGTTTCCTGAGTCCTGGTCTAGTGCTCTTTTCTACACCACACCCCCTTCTTCATGGCATTGGCCACTCTTCAAGGGCTCAAAAGTCACAAATAGAGCAGGGCACAGTAGTGTACACCTGTAACCTCAAGTCCTATGTAGGAGCAGCTATCATCCTGAAATGTGCCTAATGCTACTGAGGGAACTGAGTTACTCTGTGTGTGTGTGTGTAGAGCATGTGTGTACACGTGTGTATGGAGCCCAGCAGTTAACCTCAGGTATTGCTCCTCAGATGCCATCTGTAGCACCTGCACTATGGGACGGTACACAACCCAGGAACTAAACTAGAGACTTAAAAACACACACGCACAGACAGACAGAGACACGGGGACACGGGTCATCCTTGATACAAGAATGCCAACTTTATTGTGCTCAGGGGCAGCTTATGTAGGGCTCTGGCCACACCCCAGCTCTTGGGATCTTTCAGTTTGCAGACTCATCAGAACCCACTCCCCTGCCATCAGGGTCTTGTGTTCAAAGCAGCTGCAGGCTGCTCAGAGCAGAGGAAAACAAGTTGTTTACAAGAAATTCAGGGTCTGGTAGTCAGCAGTTCCCAACAGCCATTCATCCTGCTTTTTGAGACAGGTTCTCTCACTGGCCTTAGGTTCACTAATTTAGCTAGATTGCCGACCAGCAAGTCCCAGTAATCCTCCTGCCTCTTCTGCCTTCCCAGCACTGGAATTAAATGTGCACCACACCAGGCTTTTCCACTCAGGTCCTGGGGCTCAAGCGCAAGTCACCATGCTTAGGCAGTGAGCGCATTACCAACTGAACTATCTCCTCGGCTCCTAAATTACTGCTTTTATTTAAGTTTAATTAAATTACAATTTGGTGTGGGAAGTCCTTCTGTATATGTGTTGCTTTTATTGGTTAATGAATAAAGCTGTTTCGGCCAGTGGTTTAGCAGAATAGAGCAAGGTGGGAATTCCAAACAGATACAGGAGTAAAAAAGGCAGAGTCAATAAAAAGCCATGTAGCCAGCAAAGGAGACAGACACCCAGGAACTTTACCAGTAAACCACAAGTCTTGTGGTAAAATATAAAAGAAGAGCTGGAGAAATGACTCAGAGGTTAAGAGCACTGACTACTCTTCCAGAGGTCCTGAGTTCAATTCCCAGCAACTACATGGTGGCTCATAACCATCTATAGTGAGATCTGGTGCCTTCATGACAGAAGAGTCACAGGCAGAACACTGTGTACACAATAAATAAATATATAAAAGAATAAAAATGGGTTAATTTAAGATATAAGAGCTAACTAGCAATACGTTTAAGTGATTGGAAAAGCTGTGTTTTAATTAAAACAATTTCTGTGTGGTTATTTTGGGTCTGGGTGGCCAAGAATGAACGAGCAGCCTCGTCAACAAATTGGCACCCAAAGTGGGGCAACTACATCCACATAAAACCTGAGAGAGCTTAAAAAGTAATTCTAAAAACACAACACAAACACACACACACAAAACAGAGTTTAGTGCAACTTCTTGGTAGCTGGCATTTTTTGGGGGGAGGGATGGGCTCTGTTTGCTGGTGGCAAGCAGGGGTGCTGCAGCTCCTTTATATGTGGTTATTTTGGGTCTAGGTGGCCTGGGAAAGAACGAGCCACCTCCGTCAACAACTGATCCACCACATGTGGATAATGGTCACTCAGTTGGACAGGATAGCTCTGGTATCTACGAGCTTGAGCTTCAGGGGACAGAGATCTGATTGGATTTATCTATCTATGATCTTCAGGGGAGAGAGATCTGATTAGATTTGTCTATTTCTTTGTCCTTAGATGCTGTCATACCAGAACTAGGAATGATTAAGAAAGTCTTTCTAGCCGGGTGATGGTGGCGCATGCCTTTCATCCCAGCACTCGGAAGGCAGAGGCTGGTGGATCTCTTAGTTCGAGGCCAGCCTGGTCTACAGAGTGAGTTCCAGGACAGCCTCCAAAGCTACACAGAGAAATCCCATCTTGAAAAACAAAAAAACTAAACAACAAACACAAAAGTTCTCTCTAGCTGGGTGGTGGTGGTGCATACCTTTAATTCCAGCACTCGGGAGACAGAGGCAGGTGGATCTCTGTGAAGTTGCGCCTAGCATGGTTTACATAGTGAGTTCCAGGACATCCAGGATTGTTACATAGAGAAACCCTGTCTCAAAAAAAGAAAGAGAAAAAAGTCTCTCTCACCAATTCCCTCCCGACATCTTTGCGGCAGGCACTGAATGGTGGAGACTCTGTGTCTGTAGCCTGTGACTTACAAGGGATGATCGCAAAGCATCTTTTGGTTTCTGTAGAGCAGCAGAAATCAGACAGAGCAGGACTCATCTGCCCCACAGTGGGTGTGAGGGTGGATAAGGTGGGACTGGATGGGTAACATGTGTTACCCACTTTACTCATTGTTATGACAAAATACTGACAAGTAGCATCTTGAGAGGGGTTTACTTCGGTTCCCAGTTTGAGGGGACACAGTCCACCGTGGTAAGGAAGGCCTGGCATCATGGGAGTGGCCCTGGGCTGGTGGCAGAGGGCATTTGGCTACTTGCTCACGTCCAGTGGATCGGGAAGCAGAGAAAGTGGAAAATGGTGCTTGCTCAACTTCTTCTGTTTCCCTTTTTTATTTAGTCTGGAACCCCAGCCCCTGGGACAGCTGTCCACATTCAGGGTGGGTCTTCCCTCTTCAGGGAAACCTCTCTGGAAAAGGCCTCAGAGACACACCCAGAGGTGTCTCTCCTAGGGACTTTGAAATCCAGTGAAGCTGATGATAGAGCCTAACCAGCACACAAGGCCCAGGAAGGGGTGACTTGCCCAGACTAGAGCTGGCCAAGTTCAGAATGGGCCATGGGTCATCAGGTGTGACTTGACATCCAAATGAGACCCAGAGTTCGGGAAGGAAGGAGACTGCTTTCCTTTTCTGAAAAGGAGTCACATAAAGTCCTACATGGGAACAGATGAGGCAGGAACAAGGCAGGAGGATGTCAGCAGTGTGCCTGGAGATTTCCTCAAGGCTGTGAGCACTGGAATCCCCCTTTGGACAAAGGAGGAAATACAGATCTCCAGGAGAACCTAGGAGGGCAGGCCAGGTGGCCTATGCCCTTATACCTGTTCTTGCCTTATTCCTGGCCTAGCTCAGGAACCACTAGGCTCTCAGCTCTTCTCCAGAGCCCCCTCCCCTTCCTGGAATCTACAGCAAGTGATAGGCAGCCTGAGGAGCAACAGGTGGAGGCTGGCAAAGGGCCCTCTGCTCTGCCAGAGGGCGGGATGGGGCCTCAGCTGGGCCTTGTAGGACTGCCTGGTGGCTGGCTTCTCCATCAAGGGGGAATTCCCCTCCTGCCTCAGAGTCAGCTCCGCCCAGCCCTCCTTCCTGCAGAAGCTCAGAAAGCCCAACAGCCTTCACAGGGACACAGGGACGCATGGCCGCACACACTGTGACATTGCCTCGTGATTCCTCAGGTGAGTGACCTGGGCTAGGGGTAGGTGTGACAGCATAGGTGACAGGACTCACCACATGGTGATGCAGAGGCCATCAGACCTTCCCAGCTGTGTGTCAATAGCTGCCTGGCCTCCCCTTCTCTGCTAGCTGGGGTCCTTTGCTCCCCAGCCTACTTTGGTGGGTCCACCTAGGGCCTTGAATTCCAGGCCTCTGCTCTTTTCTCAGCCTCCTTTGCCCTCTGACCTCTATCTCTGGTTCCTTATGCTTGTTCTACCTCAACCAATCTTTTCTTCAAATGTCTCTAACTTTTCCAAAGGGCAAAAATGAGAGAATTATTTCTGTTTTATTTCTCTCGGGGGGAGGGGAAAGGGGGAGCTCTTTCTCTCATGTATGTTTTCTGTGTGTGAAAGGATGCATTTGCATCTGTGTCAGACTCACAGGAGCAGGTCCATATTGGTCCATGGAGTGTTTGTGGACGGTCTGGGTGTCTGTCTTTGTGTGAATGTGAATTTTGGGGGTGTGGGATATGGGATGAGCTGGGCCATTTGGAAGACTAAACCCAAACAAGGAGGGCAGGGGGAGCCCATATTGCTCCCTGGGGGACACAACAGTGATTGAGCCCTTCCTTGACACTGGAGTAGAGGGATCCTGCTCCTGTCTCCAGATGTCTTTGCTTTCAGGCCCACTGGCTCCTTCTGAGGGTGAACCTTTCACCGAGAACTTGAGGCCCTGGGAGTGGGCCAAGGGCTGGCAGATGGTGATGACTGACTTCTTTGATCACAAACAGTCCAAGTTTTCCAAAACTGATCAGAGGCCCAGCCCAGGGAAGTCCCTGGCTAAGGAGGGTAAGGGTCAGAGGCTATGTCAGACATTTGACAGTGACCTCTGGGCTGCAGAATGAGGGAGGAATGTGGAGAGGTCCTAGAAGACATGAGAAGATGGGGGTAGGTTGAGAGAGAACCGCTTTCAGAGCCTGGTAGGGCTTCCCAGGATTGGGAAATATTCTCGTCCTGTGGGTCTGCCTCCCCTTGGGGCTGAACTATTTCCACTTCCAGGAAGATGACCAGGAGCAAGTTGGGATCCCAGCCTTAAACCAGCTTGATACTCAGACCTGGAGTTAGGAGGGCCAGGCGGAGAAAAGCCGACCCAGGACTCCTAGAGACTGTGGGAGGGGCCTGGCAGGGCCAGTCTGTGACGAGCTGGGAATTTCCCCGGTGTCACTGTCCTTTCTTCTCTTCTAGTGGTGCCCTAGAAACCAGAGAATAACAGGCAGGTTAGGGACAGAGGGGGAAAGAGCTGGGAAGGAGAAAGAGAAGGGAAAGAGGCTGGAGAAAAAGTCAGCAGCCATGGCCAGAGGCCAGCTCCTCAGAGTTCTCAGTGAGATCCAAGCAAAGAGATCCCCAGCTGTGGGCCTGGGATCCCCTTCAGGAAAGGAAGATCGACACTCCCTGCTGTCCCAAACCATAACTATCATGCTTCTTGTCACCAGGGCCATTTCTCTGTGTGTGCCACAAACTGACACTGCCTTCATAGTCTTGCTTAGGAAACGAGGGTGCAGACATGAGTGGCAGGGCTGGAACCCACACCTTAATTATCATATGGCAGGTATCTTGGGAACAGGGCAAGCTGTGAACGTAAATGGTTTTATTCGCCTTGCGATGATGAATGAGGACTGGAAAGATGGTTCAGTGGGTAGAGTGCTTGCTGTTAAGTTTGACAACCTGAGTTGTCAAACTCAGGTTGGGACTCATATAGTAGGAGAGAAAGAACTACAAACTGTCCTCTGACCTCCACACATGTGCTGTGGAATGTGTGTATGCAACAGTGTATACACACACACATACACACACACACACACACACACACACACGCAATAGATAAATATATGTAAAAGATGCTAAACGAGCACAAAAATATTGCGGCCTTCATACCCTATGAAGGCAGAGTTTAAAAACATCTTAGGCTGAGGGGAGCTGGGACTACAGATATAGTTCATTTAGGGACAGTTTTTGGTTGTGTGTGATTGGCAGGGAGGGAGGGGAAAGCTTGTTGTTGCTGTTTTGAGCCAGAGTCTCATATAGCCCAGGCTGGCCTTGGATTTTCGGTCCTCCTACCTCTGCCTCCATAGAGCTGGAGATTGGAGCATTCAGTACTACTTCCAGCTGGCATGCCATCTTTTCTTCCTTCTTTTCTTTTTGTTATTTTTTAAAATACAAGACACTTTTAAAAGTTTTTTTTTTTTAATGTGTACTGGCGTCAGAGTCCCTGGAACTAGAGTTACAGACAGTTGTGAGCTGCCATGTGGGTGCTGGGAATTGAACCTGGGTCCTCTAGAAGAGCAGCCAGGGCTCTTAATCACTGAGCCATCTCTACAGTACCCCCCATCTTTCTTCTTATTTTTCTTCCTTTCTTCCTTTCTTCTTTTCTTCCTCCCTTCCTTTCTTTCCAGCTGAGTCTCATGTATCCCAAGCGAGCCCAAAATTCCCTATGGAGCTGAGGAGGAACTTGAGCTTCTGGTCCTCTTGCCTCCACCTCTCAATTTCAGGATCACAGATGTGTGCCATCACATTTGATTCTCTGAGTCACCAGGGACTGAATCCAGCTCTCTCTCGTACGTGGTAGGCGAGGACTCTGTCCTCAGCGGCACCACTTACTTAGCAATCACCACCAGCGCCCTCAAGTACCATTTTAGTCAACATCACGTGTTTGACATTCCTTATCTCGATTAACTATCACCCAAATCTCTCTTTTTGATAAGCACACACCCAAGAGCAGAAAGTACCTAGAATCCACTGAAGGGTTTTGTATTCCAAGACCGCCTCGGGCTCAGGATCCAGGAAGGGATCCAGGACTGCTTAACTACTCCTACCCCAGCCCCACCCTCTCACAGCCAAGGCTCCTAGTTCTCATTCCAACAGAATAAGGTTCAGCTGGTTTGATTCTGTTTCCAGCTTAGGAATGCTTAATTCAGGAGGCAGAGGGCTCGCTTACCACATATAGAGCTCTGCTGAGGTCTCAGGAGAGTGGATATCAGAATTGGTGAGGCAGCCCAGCACCCAGGACCTGGCTGGAGTCATGAGAACCAGAAATAAAATGTCTTCCTCACTATGTAATGATTTTGAGGCCAACCTGGGCTATGTGATACCCCTGTCTCAAAAAAGCAAAGAAGGGGTAAAGGGATAGCTCGGTCAGTTTGAGTTCAATCCCCAGAGCCTATGTAGAAAAAGATGAATATAATGATGCCACTTATAGTCCCAGCACCGGAGGAGAGAGAGAAGTGAATCCCTAGGGCTTGCTGGTCAGCAAGCTTAGGCTAATTGACCAGTCACAGTCACAGGTCCCAGTAAGAGACTTAGTGGAGGGTTACTGAGAAATGATACCCAGGTTGACCTCTGACATACGCATACCTATGCTCAGTACACATACACACACACACACTCAACCACACACAAAAATGCATACACACTCACACCGAGGCTCACACACATACACAAACACACAGGCAAGCAGCTGTGCCTCCCATCAGTTGGAGCGTGTAGCAGAAAAGCAGGTGCTCCCATGGGGGAGCCCAGGTGCTGGCGTCAGCATTAATCTAAAACTCAGGGTCACACACACCTGCTGCAAGTACTAGCCTTGCTCTGGCCTCAATGCAGCTCCATCCACAAAGGGCGGTCATGTCTCTGCCCTCTTGTTCGTATTTCATTGCAAATATCATCACTTGAGTAGGGTTGGGGGTTTGGTAATTTCTAAAGATCCTTTTGAGGCTGGCATTCTGAGTTCTGTGTCCTGCTAGCCCGTGAGATATTGTGACATGATGCTTAGGAGCCTGGCCTGGGTGCATGAAGCTCTGTATGAACTCCAGTGAGCATCCATCTACCTGATTTTCAGATTGGATGGGAGATGAAAAAGTTGTGTAAAAGTGTAGAACTAGCACATACTCCATCTTCTCACTCTCACTGTGTGTGTGTTGTATGCTGGTGTGTGGAGAGGGGGAGGGAACACACATAAGTAGAGACCAAAAGAGGACATCATGTACCCTGCTTTATCACGTTGTTCCTTGTTCCGCTGAGGCAAAGTCTCTTACCGAACCTGGAGCTAGGCCAGTAGTCAGCTAAACTGCAGCAATCCTCCTGTCTCCACCTCCTAGCCCAACAGCAACGGGGTTTTAGGCATACACACAGCTACGCCTGACTTTTGGAAGTGAGTGCTGTATGTTCACATCAGGTCCTCATGCTTGGGGGAGCAAGGGTTCTTGCTCCCTAGCCATTTCCCCAACCCCTTCATGTTATCTTCTAATCCTTTTATGCCACAGCCCCCACTTCCTGCTTCTGCCACTTGATTGTGCATAGTCTTTTCAAGGTATGTTTTTAGAAGTGTGCACTTGGCTACTTTGGAGCCTCCCTGGTAGAGGAGGGAGTGGCAGAAAGGACGGGACGCGGTCTTCTTCAGCACAAAGCAAAACAAAACACAGGCAATGTGGTTCTCCTCCCAGGTGGGGCTTTTTGAGGTGCTTGTTGACACTCTAGAAGAGTAAGAGGTTGCCACCTGCCTGAGTCACTCACCTCCCAACTTGGAAACTCCCTTCCAGGCTAAGGGGTGGCAGAGGATGCCAGACTAGGGGCATCTGCCTCCCACCAGCTCCATGTCCCAAGTCTAGGGGAATGGAACCAAAGAAGATTACCTTGGTGGGTTTAACAGTGAAATCTATCAATGCGTGTAACCCACATCTGGACATCCCCATCATTTCTCTGACGCTAGTGTGTGCCAAGCCTCTGTCTTTACCACGTTCATTCTCACAAACACCTGAGGGGGAGGTACAACCTGGGTTGGGGTTGGGGCCTGTGCTTATGTAAGAAAGCGAGAAAGGTGTGGGGGTGAAGCTTAGTAGAGAGCTTGCCCTGCACGCTGGAAGCTCTGTGTTCTGTCTCCTGTGCTACATAAACTGGGCAGTGGTGATGCAAGTCTGCAATCCCAGCAGAGGGGAGGTGGGGGCGGGAGGATCAGAAGTTCAAGGGATCAACCTACTTTGCAAGTTTGAGGCCAGGGAAGGGGAGAGAGAGAGAGAGAGAGAGAGAGAGAGAGAGAGAGAGAGAGAGAGAGAGAGAGAGAGAGCCATTCTGATACTGTGGAGACAACACAGCTCTGTGGAAAGAGAGCAAACAGGACCTGGAACCGAGGCCCTGGGTTCTGGTTTTGATTGTGTCAATGGGTGTGGCCTTAAGCAAAGCTGAGATTCAAGGCAGCTCCGGTGGTGCAGCACTCCTGAGTGAAACCCAAGACTGACAAGGACAAGAAGGTAATGACCTTCAGTGGTGGAGCAGAACAGAAAGAAAGTTTTGGGTGTGACCGGGCAAAGTTACCTCTTTACTTGAAGGTCAGGAAGGAGGATGGAGAGGTCTAGACCAGTTTTGGACCACAAGGTGAGACCCCACCCATCCACCTCTAGAGACTCCTCCACTTGCAGGAGTCAGTTTCCTTCCAGCTTGTGGGTTCCGGGGATTGAACTCAGGTCCTCAGGCTTGTCAGCAAGCCCCTTTACCTAACTCTGACCCATTTCACTGGCCCCCACGTGGTTTTATTGGTGGTAGGATTTTTGTTTGTTTGTTTTGAGACCTGGTCTTCCTGCGAAGCTGTGGCTGGCCTCAAATCCCAAATCTCAAATCTTTAAAGGCTACCTAGGAATCATGGACATTTGTGGGAATGAAACCACTCAACTTTCTGAGGTCAAATAGCTTACAAAAACAGTGGAAACAGTATGCAATCAGACTGGAAATTATTGGAGACTTCATTTTAAAGGAAATCTCAGTACTGGGTAGTAGGAAGGAGTGAAGAGCTGGGACAAGATTTGGGAAGTGAACATTCCAGGAAGAGGCAAATTGGGAAGCACAGGGAAAAGAGGCAGAGAGACACAGACCTTTGGAGAATTGATACATAGGACAAAGAACCCAGTTCCCTCTGCAGCCTCTCCTGAGGGTGATTGTGCATCCTCTCTTGGGGAAATCTGACCTCTCTCCCTTCAGAATCAAGGCACATGCATGCTTCTTTCCATAAGAAATGTGACCTAGCATGTCGTTTTGCAAACCTGCCAGCTCCTGTGAGGTAACTGGGACACAGGTGACAGAAAACCTAAAAAGAGGGTCCTTGGAGAAGACATATACTTAAGTAGGTGCCTGTTCACAGTCCTCATTAATAGATTTCTCTTTATGTAAAATGAGGGTGTGTATGAAATAGCCCCCTAGACCCCCATCCCCGGTCCAGAAGATGAAGCCCTATCAATGTTTTCAACAATTCCAGTGACAGAGAATGTTCCAATCTTCCTCCTGAAAAACCTACTGTCCTCCTTGTTTTAAAAACTTTTATTACAAAGTCAAGGCTTTCCGCTATGTTCATGTCTATGGAGCCCAGAGATCAACGTCAGGTGTCTTTCTAAATTGCCTTTCACCTTACTTTTGGGGCCAGAATTATATATATTTTCTTTCTGCTGGTGGTGGGGTGAGATGTGATCTCATATATCCCAGGCTGGCCTCGAACTCAGGATCGTCCTGCCTCAGCCTCCCGAGTGCCGAGAAAGGTCCTGCATCTGGGAACTAGAACAGACCCTCTTGGTTGCTGGTGCTTAGTGCCCTCCCGGGACACAGGAGGTATGAACCGAGTTGGACCTGGGTGGTCGGCACAGTGTCCTGAGGCCCCCAGGTTTGAGCCTCGAACTGCTCCACCCAGCCGCGACGCTGCGGCTGTTTACATCGCAGGCCCCACCCCCGGCGCGCCCAGCGCGCAGCGCCATTGGATGGACGGCCCGTCGGTCTCCGGGGACTTTCCCAGGGGCGTGGCGTGGCCCCAGCATTTCCTGGTACCGACCGGAGTCTAGGGCTGCAGAGTCTGGCTCTGTGCCCCGAAGTTCTCGTTCTAGGGTGAGCGGGGCCGCTGGAGGGATGGGCAGGCGGGAGGAGACCGGGGCCTGCGCCGGGAGCGAGGGCTAGTGGCGGGAGTCCTGGCGTCGTGAGGTGTCGGCGTCTCCGTCGTCAGGCTTCGGAGACTCCCGGCCCGCAGAGCCAGCCGGACGCGCATGCGTACCGCCTGCGGAGCGCGCCTGGGACCGGCCCGCGGACCCCAGCGAGCAAAGTTTTGGTAGCGGAGTGCAGACGTCGTAATGACGAAAATCAGCATTATAGCCACGCTTATTGGTCGATTTCCAGATAGTCTTTTCTTGTTTGTTTTGAGACAAGGTCTTACTGTGTAGTACTGTCTGGTCTGGAATTCACTACATAGAATGGGCTGGCCTCGAATTCACTGAGACCCTCCTGCTTTATTCCGGAGTGCGAGGATAAAAGGCGTGCAGCCAAGTGGTGATCTAAATTTTTAGTGTGAAACTCATCCAACTGTTATATTCATTCTAACTCAATGGTTTTTGTTTTTTTTTTTTTCGAGACAGAGTTTCTCTGTAGCTTTGGAACCTGTCTTAGAACTCGCATTGTAGACCAGGCTGGCCTTGAATTCACAGAAATCCACCTGCCTCTGCCTCCTGAGTGCTGGGATTAAAGGTGTGCACCACGACCGCCCGGCGACTGTTACTTCTTTTAAAAATACATTCATTTATTGTTTACATGTAAGGTTGTGGACAGACAACTTGCCTGACTCATTTCTCTCTTTCCAAACCTCGTGGGTTCCCACCCGGGATTAAACTCATGTGCTCAGGCTCCGTGGCCACCCCTTCTCCGTGAATGTTACTTTATATCTTCACCTCACCAGCGAGGAACACAGGCAACTTGCAGATTGTAATCACACAACTAGTGCGTTGCAAAGTCAGGATATGAACCCAAATGTTTGGCTGCAAAGCCCTCTGCTCCATCCTTGTTGAGCTCATTTTGCACAGCCCGGGAGGCATTTGTGTACACAGGTGCTGGGTAGATCCTGTGAGCTTCTGGGAATGATTTAGGAGGGATGGCTTTTATGCTTCGGGTTGTGTTTGGCCCGTGGGAAGTTCCTGCGCCTCTGTGTGAGATCATGTGCATGGAAGTGGTTTGCTGTGCATGGATTCCTCTTGTGCCCGGCAGTGGGTGGGAATTTGGTGCTGTCAGTGAGGAACTGTTTTGATAAAAGGGAGGGAGGGACTTTCATGGATGAAGCAAAGGTCTCAGCAGTAGCGGTCCCCACCCCCTTGCTGAATGACAATGTGGGAAACGTGTGGATTCCTGATGCATCATTTTGATTTCACAGTCAGTCAAAGTGGGATTTGATCAGCTCTTACTCATGCGACCAACAATGAGGGGTGTGGTAGAGGGGAATTCAGACTCATGAGTGGACAGTCAGGGGACTCTCAGAATGTTTTTTTCGGTCCTTGACGGAGAACATTGTGTTCGGAGAGTGGAATGCTCACACTAACTAAGCAGGATCAGTGTCCCTTTGTCCCTAGCAAATGGCTGTGAAACTAACCCATAATTCTAGTAACCTTACACTGGTGAGGTGAATTTTTAAAACTTTTTAATCTTTCTCTCTTTTTTTCTTATTTCTTTTCTTTTTTTTCTTGAGACAGTCCTGTAGTCCAGGCTGACCTTGAACTCCGTAGCTAAAGAAGACCTGGTCCTCCTCTACACACTGGGATTACGGGGTGTTCCACCATGCCTGGTTCTTGTTTATTCTTTCTGACCAGCCTGATAGTAGTTTTCTGGTTTAGTTGCCATAAGTTTTCAGCGAGGCCCTCTGTTGTTGGTTTTTAATGTTATATTTGTTTGTGCTTCTATGGGGATGAGTGCATGCCAGGGTGACCCGGCCCATGTGGGGGTCCGAGAACAACTTTGAGAAGTTGGCTGTTTCCTTCTCCCGTGTGGGTTTCAGGACTTGAACTCAGGATATTGGGCTTGGCGGCACATGCCTTTTCTCACTGAGCCATCTCGCCAGTTGTTTTATTTTGTAACAGGGTCTTCCTAGCCCAGGCTGGCCTTGAGTTCACTTGTAGCAGAGGATGGTCTTGAGCTTCTGATCCTTCTGCATCCCTTTGAGTGCTGGGATTAGAGGCGTGCACTAATCCTGGTTTATGTGGTTCGGGAGATTGAACTCTGGGTTTCATCCGTGCTAGACAAGCACTGTATCAGCTGAGCTACACCCCTATCCCCAGGGGCCCTGTTCTTTTTAGACTGTTGCCATTGCTGTGTCCTTGGAAAATATTTAGGGGCCAGCCCTTTGTGGACACATTTAATCTTGTCCCTCTGAGAGCGACAGGTGGGAGTGTTCTGCATGCTTATATATGATCGTGTTGTCCCCTCCACGTGGGTATCCTGTGAGTGTGGGTACAGTATAGCTAGGGGTGGGTGCCTGTCCCTGGATGCCCATAGCAGCTCCCTTGGGGCCCCAGGAAGCCATGGGTCTGACTCATTCCTTCACCCCCAGTGCTGCTGTGTCTCTGGCCCGGATGTCCTGGCTGGGTCAGGCCGACCTGGTTTGAGTATGATGGTGCTTTGAGAGGTTGTTTGTCTGCCTCCCTCCACCAGTTACAGGCTCGCTTCTGTGCCCACTGTGATTTGGCAGGCCAGGCTACCTGCTTTTTCCAGGCCGTGTGTGTGCTCAGCTTGTTCTCATGTTGAGTCCTCAACCCCTGCCATCCCAGTGCCCAGAACACAGTTCCCAGCCCTTCCCATGGCTGTTTCTTCCTTATCTGTTGAGTCTCAGCTCAAATGTCACCTTCTCAGAGGGGCCTTCCCTGTTCTTCCTATGCAAAATAGCCCCCCTTTCACTTTCTGTCACATTACTACTTTTTTCATTCATTTATCATGATCTAAAATAAGCGCATTTGTGAACAGTGTATGGTGTGGTGGTATAGGCTTTTGCTTCAGTGCTCAGGAGGCCGTGGAAGGCAGATCTCTGAGTTCAAGGCCAGCCTGGTCTGTAGAGTGAGTTCTGGGGTGGATGACTGGAGGGTGTGTTTTCTGATGTTCCTCTGAGCTTTCAGCTGGGAGTGGTTCAGGCCACACCTGTGTGAGGGCCTGGCTTCGCCTTTCTGTGCTCCTGGTTCAGAGCTCTTCCTGACAGCATCATGGACCAGTGGACAGTGAATAAGGCTAGCCATCATGGATCTGAAGTCATTCAGGTACACCTGATTGGTTAAGCGAGACTCCCAGAGGGAGGTGACGTTAAGGGTAGGTCATGGAAAGATGGTGACATACAGGGTAAGGCCTGGACCTTTTAGGGTTTGAATGGATGTGACAGAGATGGATGGAGTGAGGTTGTGCTTAGTGGAGAGTTGTCTGCTGGGCTGGGCAAGACCCCCCCCCAAAGATCCCCAGCATGGGAGTGTCCGTTTGTTACCCCACTGTGATGGCTCCTGGTGTAGTCAAGATGCTGTACCCCCTTGCTTCCTCACCCAGCACCAAGGGATGGCAGTATCACCCTGCAGCATGGTGGGAGATCTCTCTGTGCATACTGGCTGAGGTTATTGTTGAGGCTGTTGGATTCTCAGCCACATGTGGCAAGTGACCTCACTTCCCAGGCTTCTGAATAGCCCACCTCCAGCTGTCTACTGGCCTGTGTTCTGTGCTTTCTGAATGACTTGTCCTTTGCTCTGTCCCAAATGTTGGGCCTAGGATGTGACTCAGTTAGTGAGGTGCTTACCTACCATGAGTGAATTCTTTGGTTCCATTCTCTGTACTGTACAAACCAGGTGTGTTAGTGAACACCTATAGTCCCACCATTCAGAAGGTAGTGGTAAGAGAGTCAGAAGTTCAAGGTCATTCTTTGCTAATGTTTCAAGTTCAAGGCCAGACCTTGTCTCAAAAATCCAAATGAAATGAATGGTCCAAATGGTGACAACCTAGCCATCGGACCCTCATTGTTCATTCACTGGACGGTCCTCGTTGGCTCCAGCTGGACTGGGTATTTTCGTGCCTCTTGCTGATGTCCACTGCGTGCCCCTCTGCTGGACCCTGTCCACCTTGACCCTCAGGAGAGGTGTCATGTTTCCAACCACAGCAGAACTTGGCAGCCACCAGGCTGCTGCAGGAAATTAGTTCTCTGTGTTCTTCCTGTGACCTGCACTGGACAGTCACCCCAGTGACTGGAAAGAGCAACTGCTGGGGCCTCGCTGGCTCTTTTAAGATTGTTGTCCCTGCAGGGCTGCCTTTCCTCACTGGCCTTGTCCCCAGGCTGTTCCCTGAGCCTTGGAGTCATGGACATTTTCCCTGCAGAGTACAAGGGTGGACAGACCAAGGCCTCAGCCTTGGCAGGTGAGTAGGGGTGGAGATGAGGAGTCACTGAAGCCAGAGTTGGCTTCTGTAGTATGGAGGAGCTCCTAAGTCGGGGCCCTCAGTTTGGTCTCCACCCCTTCTGTAACTAACTGCTCTATTCTAGGTTCCTCGACCCTGATCGTCACTTGGCTAACCTTGGCTCACCATTGGTCAGTTTTTCTGAGACAGGCTCTCTCCCCCTGGCCTAGGACTTACCCATTAGGCTAGACTGTTCCGGGAATTTATCTGTGTCCAGCTCCTCAGCTCTGAGATTACACGCAGCGCCCCCAGGCTGGCCTTGCACTCATGCTGGGTTTGCCAGTGTGAACCATCATGCCCATCATGTTTGCCTTCTGACTTTGTAAATTTATTATTACATTTATTTATTGTGTCTGTGTGAAGGCCAGAGGATAACTTATAAATGGCTTGGTTCTCTCCTCTGTCATGTGGTGAGATCAAAGTCAGGTTTCCAGTTTAGGGAGCAAGCACCTTTAACCTCTTGGCGCCCCCCCCCCAATACACAAACTTTAAATGTGTGTTTTGGGACTCAACCAGGGGTTCTCATGCTCCTGTGGTAAGCACTTGAATGTCTGAGCCCTCTCCCCAGTTCTCTGTTTCTTTCAACTTATATATGAATGTATGCATGCATCCCTGACCAGTGTGTGACTTTGCTTTGTATGTTGTCAGCTGTGTTCTGAGCCTTCTCATGGTCCCATTCTAACACAATTTGCATATGAAAGAGTCATCCAAGTTTGTACCCTACCAGCCGCACCATTCATTTTCACTGCTGGGCTGTATTCCTCGAGGCATCACCACAGCCACGGTGTATTGATTCATTTTCCTCCTTTCTTGGGCCCTTTGCTGCCCTCTGAGATGAGCATCTGATTTAGCTTTCCTTTCTCTGGCCCTTTCATAGCCACAGTGACTCCTGTTTGGGTTTCACATTAAGGTTTGCAGACAGCTCTGTTTCCCACTTGGTTCACACAGCATTTCCCGGAGGGAAAACAGAACAACAGGCCCTGGGGAGGCAGCAGAGACAGGCTGGAGTCTAAATTCTCTGCCCACCATATTTGGTATAAGGAGAGTTCACAAAAACTGGCATCTTCCTCTGAGGGGAGTTACAGGGTTGCATAAGTCAGCTGTGGTATTTGGGCACCGAGAGACAGGCTACTCCAGATGCCATCCCTCTTGTCCTAAGGTTGGCCTCTCAGCTGATGGTTGAGGCCACCCTGGCTCAGTGACACCCCTTGTCAATTCTAGGCCCTAGCTAAAGGGAGGTATGAAGGACAGTGGGCCTGGTCGCGAAGCTGCTGACTCAGCCCTTGCCCTTTGGGGTTTACTGGTAACAGAAGCGCAGACCAGGGCTGTGATGCGATGCTGTGATTTAGGCTCCACTTTCATCCTTGAGATCTGGCCTTGGGTTAGGCCCTGCCCTCTGGACTTGGCTCTCTGAGAGCAGAGCAGGGATTTCTTTCTTGCTGCCCTTTCTTGCACTTGTTCCTGACCTTGGGTACGGACCTGCAGCATGGATTTTCTCTTCCCCCTTTTGACCTCTGTGGGTACCTGCAGTTGAGAGGTGAAGGCCAAAGGATTGGGGCTTAAGGTCATCGTTGGCTACATAACAAATATAGAGGCTAGGCTGGGCTACGTAGACCCTGACTCAAAGAGCTGAGAAAGGAAAGATGAACAACCCCTGCCTATGGTAAAAGTTGTTTCCTCCCCTCCCCACCAGTTGCATAAGAGTCTAGATTTCCTCTACAAGGAATTAAGGAAAGACTTCAGAAGATAGCAGCCCTCCACTGGAGCCTTATCTAGGGTTGCCATGAATCCTTCCAACCTTTCTTTTTTTTTTTTTCCTTCTTTTTTGGGTGCACATTTAGGGTATGTGCCCTGGAAATCTTGTTCACTTGACTTTTTATTTTATGGGCATTTCTCTGTATCTTCACAAAGCAGTGAACCCCATGGATTTGATTCCTATATAGTATTCCACATATCAGCTACATCTCAGTTTATTAAGCCAGTGCCCTTTCGATGGCCATTCAGGATATTTTTGCTATTATGAAGCACACAACAGTCCACTTTCCATCCAGCCCCTTTGTGGTCTGATGCAGAAATGTCTAGAAGCTGTGATAGAGGTTCACTGGGTGGGTTATCTCTGGCACATTGGACAAGGGAAGCGCCCCCCAGCTTCCTTCTCTACAACAGGGCTTGATTCTCAGCTTGGCCTGTGACACATTGGTAAAGGACACCGCTGCCCTTTAAGGACAGACCTGTTTGGCCACACAGTTTGGGTGGTTTGGGCACTGCTTCAGGACAGTTGTAATTGCCTTGGGCCTGCAGTAAGACAGCATAGCACAGTGGGAGCACATGGGAGAGGGGTGGAGAGCAAGGGCACTCACCCCCTCAGTCATGAAACAGAAAGAAAAGGGAGTGAGGCACCCTAGGATCAAACTTTGTAACATGTGGGGCTTTGAGGGACATTCACTGTCCGACTATAACAGATACTTTTTTTATGTATATGTCTCAAGTGTAAGAAACACCTGACTGCCAGGGATCTGTCTGTACTTTTGTGGAAGCAAAAGTCCCTGTGTGTCTGACTGTGAGGCAATACCTGAGTGTTGTATCCAGTTCCAGGACCTGCTGCAGCTAGGATACTGGATTGGCAGGTGGTGGGACAACGCCAGGAGCAAGACCTGATCAGCTACAAGGCAAGCCCTGAGGTTCTGGACCTTTTAGACTGACTGGAGAGGAGTGGCGTCTTCTTCCATTGGCACCCAGGATGTAAAAGCCATCAGAAGTAGAATTGGGAGCAGTTGTGCAGGCACCATTGTGCCAAGTGCCAAATTCAATCTTGTAGAACCCTGTCTCCTCTGCTGCCTTCCAGCCTGAGATGCTGAGCCCAGGTGACTCCAGGTCAGGGTAGACAGAGATGGAAGCCAGAGCCTGGGTTCTTCCTTATTCTGTATCCTTCCTCCCTGGGCACTGGAAGCTGGATTGTTTGTTGACACACAACAAGCTGTGTATACTCAGGCAGATAGTTTAACCCCTCTGAGTCTGCTCCTGCTTGCTGTCTATGCCGGTGGATTGATCTCCTTGCTGGAAAGCAGGGGTAAGCGTGTTTACTCTGGATGAGGTGGTGTGTGTAATGGTTCAGCCAGCACCTGGCACATGGCAGTGCTGAACCAGCCGCTTCATTTCCTTACCTCACTCTTCTGAGCACTCCTTGTGTATGTCATTTTTACCCAGGTGACATTCCAGCTCCCGTGTCAGGCAAGTGCTGTGAACTAAGTATCAAGGGGATAGTAGGGACTCCCTCTGTAGTTATTCAGCACAGGAGAGGGAAGAGAGCCCAGGGAGGGATGTGTGCTGTGCTAAAGGGGCACAGTCCCCAGGTTTGGCTGGAGCCCTGTGTGTCTTGTAGTAGCTGGGCCTGCAAAAGCCATCAGTGCAAGGTCTTTGCTCCCCATCCCCGTATGTGTGTGTCCCTGAATGAACTCATGGGCAGACTGGTGAGTCTAGAATCCCTAAGGCTGTAGAGGCTAGAGCTGGGGACAGATGATAGTCCTGTTAAGGTCAGAAAGGCTATGGAAGTAGTAAATCCTGAACCGTTAGAACTAGGATGGACCTTAGAGAATGTCTAGTTCAGCCAAGCATTTTGGCACGTGCCTGTGATCCAGTACTAGAAAAGTGGAGGCAGGAGAATCAGGAATCCAATGTTGTCCTTGGCTACATGGGGAGTTAAGGCTGGCCTGGATTACACGAGACTCAATGTCAGAAAAAAAAAAGCTAGGTATGGTGGCACATGGCTATATCCCAAGACTCAGAAGGCACGGGGAGGTCTGTGAGTTTGAGGCTAGCTACATAGTAAGGTCCTGGCTCATACTAAGAACAACTGAGGATATAGTTGAGTGACAGAGTGCTTGCTTAGCATGTGGGTTCCATCCTCAGCACCACAGTACATAAGTAAGTAGCAGGGCTTGGGGAAGTAAAGTGCTTGCTTCACAGACATGAAAGGGACTGAGTTTAATTCCTAGAACTCACAATGGTGGCCCATGCCTTTAATCCTAGCACTCGGGAGGTAGAAGCAGGTGGATCTTTGTGAGTTTGAGACTAGCCTGGTCTATAGAGTGAGTTCCAGACAAGCTCCAAAACTACACAGAGAAACCCTGTCTCGAAAATAAGCAAATAAAACAAAACAAAACAACAACAACAAAAAAATGGGCTTGGCGGCTCTTCCCTGTATTCCCAGTGCTGTGGAGGAGGAAATGGGCAGATCTCTGGGGATTCCCTCGCTGCCCAGCCTAGCCTAGTCATTGAACCTACAGGTCCCCGTGGGAGACCCTGCCTCAAAAAAAGAAAAGTAGACAGCTGCTGAGGAATGACACAGAAGGTGGATCCTTTGGTGCATGCACACACAATAGTACCCACACTCATACATGCCTGTACACACAAGCGCACACACAGACAAAATAAAAAGCAACCAAGGATGGAGTGTTAGGACAGTTCTTAGGTCAACTGGGCATAGTGGTGGGATCCCCTTTGCTGAATACCTACAGTGTGCTACATACTGAGCTGGGAACCACCTACTCGTTATATTGGGTATTTCATTCTGAAACATGTTTTCTTGTTGAGTAAATCATGGTTGGGAAATAGTGAGAACTGCTGCCACTATGTACAGACACGCCATTTAATGTCTTCACCTTAGCCTGGTAGATTTTCATAATCCTGTTTTACGGAAGAGCAGCTGGGGCCCAGAATGGATAAGTGACTACTGGCCCAACATTCCACAGCTGCAGGGTGGACAGAGCTGGGCCTGGGACAGGTGAGGCCCCACAGTGCAGTGGGATAATACAAGACCATGCTAGTGCATGGCCTGTCTCTCTTGCTTTCCCTGGTCCTGGGTGGAACCTTCTTCCTGTTTCTACAGCTGTACATCTATGCCTCCAGTCGTCCATCTCCTCTGCTCTCTGCCCTGCTCTTGCTTTGCAGGCTTGGGCCCCTCTTCTCCTTTGGCCATTAGACCGGCACTCAGCTTTCTAGTCAGGCAACTTCTGTCTGTCTCATCCACACTCCCTCCCCTTGCATAAGGGGGTAGGAGGCCAAGGTCATAGAACAACAAAGGAGGGGACAGGCAGGGGTTGTTGTTGTTTTCTAAATGTGTAGCCCAGGCTGGCCTCGATTTCGTGATCCTCCTGCCTCTGCCTTCTTCAGCAAATTCTACTGGCGTGCGCCACCACAACCGGCTGCTGTTGCTGTTTTTCTGAGTTTCCTTTGTCCACGTGTTCTGGTCACATCTGCTGGCGTATCTCACAGCTCTGCCTCTGCTTAGGACATACCTTTGCCACCATGATGTGATGTGCTGGAGCCATTCCCTTCACTGCCTCCAGGGCTGTCGGGCATAGCTGTCTCCGATACAGCCAGAAACCAGAGACATCAGTGGGACTTAAGTCCCCAAGCTGAGCTTGGTAATCTTGTCTCTCAAGATCTTGCCTTCTTCCCAGGACTGTTGGGACAGTCAAGTCAAAGAAGAATGCCTGAGACTTAGAACGTTATAAATGTCAGTGGCTATGCAAATTGGCATGACTTTGGGGGTCATGGAGCCCTTCCCTGTGGTTCAGTACCCCATCCTTCCTGGTGCCTGCTCCCACTCCCTCAGCCATGAGAACATGGCGGTGGCCAGGCACTCTGAGACAGGAGCTGAATGTGAATTTAGTGGGACTCTTCCGCTCCCAGCCCTCTCTTCCAGAAGTGAGTCAGGAATGGGGGCCCACTCTGCTGCCCCACGTACACCCCTGGCTGCTCCTCAGCCACAGAGCGTCCTGTGTTACAGCTTCGCTTCACCACCATGCTCTTTTCTGTTCTCAGACCAGGCCTCTCTAGTTCTGTCATGAAGCCCCAGATCTATTTCAGGGGGCTCACGGGGAGCCACTCACCAGCCCAGGGCTTACCTTAGAAGGTCTGAGTTGGCCGCCTCTTTATTAGTGTCTATCTCTGATTTGGGCAAGGTCTTGGTGTCCCCCCTGCAGGAAGGTCCCTTGCTGAATGGTGGCATCTGTATAGGTGGTCAGTACAGCCTTATCCTGGGCCCTAGTTAATAGTCTGCAGCCAGACCCACAAGGAAATAGGCCTTTGTGTAGCCTTGGCCCCCTTGCACCTCTCTTGATCAGCTTCTCAGTCTCTTGCAGTTAGTTCCCTATGAGTGTCTTCTGCCTAGGGGTGAGACTGGCTTTATTGTATTGGGAGAGCCCATCCTGGAGAGTCCTTGGAAGTCCCTTGATCCTTGTACACCATCAGTGGCCATGCTGTGCCCTAGCCACTGGGTCAGAGCTTGGCTGGAAGCCACTCAACCCTCACCACTTTCCTCCTGGCATCTCTCAGGCCACTCCTTTCTGGGGTTTCTCCTCAGTCTGCTACCTCGCAGGGAGCTTGACCCCTGCCCCAGCTTTGTCTTCCCCAAAGGCCATGGTGGGGTCATTCCCTGTCCACTCTGGTCATGTTTCCTATGAGCCCCCAGCTTGTCAGCCCCTACATACCAGCCTGCCACCTGGCCTTGTCTGGGCATCTCTGGGAGACAGTGGCAGTGATTCCAGTTTTGATTCTAGAAGTGTTGAGCTGGTGCCTCGCCACCATGCACAGTGATGGTGGCTGGGTTGGCTGGCTGTTTTAAACATGGCCCCTTGGGAAATGGGGTAAATTCCAAACTTCAGGCTCTGGGCCTTAGAATGGGCGGTATGTGTAGGACTTGTGCGTTCACTGCTTTCTGAAGAAGCCCTGGCCTTGGGCTCTGCCTGTGTGGAGCTTCTATCTACTGAGAAAGCCACACAGAGAAGAAAGTGACCAAATTGCCCCATAACAGTGACTCCGAGTCTACTGTGGACCCTGGGGAATGAAATTGGGAACCCAGGCCACCTGGAGCTACTTGCCACTCAGGGTGGCCCCAGCCTCAATTTCCCCATTTTTTGTGAACTCTGTTCCTCCCTTTCAGATGACCCCCCGCCCCACCTCCTGTGCTGGTGACAGGAATACAGAGATACATTAAGCCTGTTTTTGCCCAGGAAGGTGTTAGGCTAATGGACAGGTGCTGGCTCCAGCCGGGTACAGTCACATGGTGACAAGCATAGGCGAGCAAAGGAGGACCCTCATGAGGGCTGGTGGTCTGAGCGCCCAGCTGTCTACCTAGTGCTTCACCCACACTGTCTCCTTTTGCTCAAGAGCACATCAGTGTTTGCCATTCCGCAGTGCGCGCTGACCTTTCAAGCTAAAAAAAGTCCCTCCTAGCTAGCAGTGCGGGTGTGTGGGCAGCTGTCCTTTGCCTCACAGGGCTAGCAGGGAGTGGGTACCTCTCACAGTGGGTGTTCAGCTGGTGTTTGTCAGTCTTGGGGTAGGGGTGGGATACTTGTCCAGCTTTGTTTTTTTCCTTCTGGCCCAGTGTGTTCTACAGCTAGTCCTGGTAAAGGGGGTTGATGGCTAATGGGGCTGTGGGTGTGGCTGTGTTAGTGGAGTCAGGTGTACAAGGCCCTGCTCCATCCCCAGCATAAGATGGCTGATGGTTCTTATACTGAAGGAAGCAGCTAGAGAGTGGTTCTCTGTGGGTCATGACCCTGGGGGCGGGGATTGAATGACCCTTTCACAGGGGTCGCCTAAGACCATCTGAAAACACAGATATTTACATTATGATTCATAACAGTAGCAAAATTACAGTTATGAAGTAGCAACACAAATAATTTTATGGTTGGAGTTCACTAACACATGAGAAACTGTATTAAAGGGTCATAGCATTAGGAAGGTTGAGAACCACTGAGCTAGAGACTATTTGGTAGCCTGTGTTAAGGGAGCTATGGGTCCCCACCTTGTGTATCTAGCAGGAGTAGGAACTGTGGCCCTTCCAGTCAAAGCTCTGCATCTGATGCCCACACACTGGCCTTGCCCTCTGCTTGGGGAGTTAGGCTCAGTGGTTTCTGTTGTCGCTTTATAAAATGAGGATTGCTGGGCCCCTGGCAGAATACATCAGAGACAAACATGCAGTTAGCAAATGGTGATGAAGTCACTGTCACTAACCCTGCTACATGCTTGTCTTTAGTGGACATGGTGGCGGTCAAAAGAGTGGTGCAGTACCCCTAAATCCTGAGTTTCCCGTTTCCCATGGAAGTCTTTTGGAATTATTGCCCAGTACCCCAAACTGGTAACCAGCACCCAGACCAGTACCCCACACCCAGACTACTACCTGGCACCTGAACCCCAGAAGTCGTTTGAATAAATGTGGGCATGAATGAATGAAGGTTGTTTTGCTAAGCCACAGGAGTCTGCAGTAATTACAGAGTGGTTTTAAATGAAATAAAGCAGATATACAACAGCAGCTTACAGCAGGAAATGTGCTACCCAGTGGTCTGATGGGAAATTCTTCTGCTTGGAACTGAATGGGACAGAGTAGTCAGGACTGAGGACCAAGAAGAAAGTTGACAGTGTGTTAGAACCTAGCCAGGGTCTTTTCCTTAACTTAGAGATCATTGTTTAGGACTTAGGTTTCCCCTCTAGGAGAGGAAGAGGGGCTCCCCTATCCCCATAGTGAGTTTGTGTGCAAGCCGTTTACTTGAGTGCTGTATGTTTTGGTTGTTTATTGCTGGTATGTGGTAGATATTGGGAAGGGCCAAGCGGACAGGCACTCAGGCCTCTCCTGACTCCTTGCCAGATTCTCTATCTCACCCAACACTTAATTTTACTACCATTGCAAATGAGCCACAGTGTGGTGCACCTGCTGAAAGGAAGAGATGCTGATCCAGTTACACTCAAAAGGAACTGCTGTACTCTGCAGTGCTGGGGTCAGGCCAGCCTGACGTGAGGTGTTCTGTTCTGGATCATGGGGATTCCTTTCTGGAGCTGTGGCAGACTAGAACATCATCCCCAGAAAAGATGACCTAAGGGCCTGGCCAGCCCTCTGATATCTGCCATTGTCCCTACAGCCAGGTGGCCGTCACAGCAGGGGTTGACTTACCCTCATGGAAGGGAGAGGACCCTACCGGATCTACGACCCAGGGGGCAGCACGCCTCTGGGAGAGGCATCAGCAGCTTTTGAACGCCTAGTGTTGGAGAATACCCGGCTGAAGGGACAAATACAAGGGATAAAGACGTTAGGTAAAGCAGACCGTGCCCTCCCCCTGTTGTCCCTCTTCCCGCAGCCTGCAATGCCAGCCCCTTCACAAAGGGTGGCAGGTGCCTCTGCCCATCACGTTACTGTCCCTGTGACCCAGTGTTAGCCCCTGGCATCTTTGTGCACTCTGTAGCCTGGTGATAGCATTCCAGCCCTGACTTCTCCCACCCCAAAGGGTGTCCTTGAGGGACCAAGAGGGAAGCACGCATGAGGAGAGGAGCGCAAGACCCAGTTTGTGGACCTAGAGCCAGAATGGTTTCGACCTGTTGGAGAAGTGAAGTGTGAGAGCCAGTGTACTAGGGCAGCCCCAGAACCCAGGGCTCGGACGCCAGGCCAGGAGCAAAGCTGGCCCAGAGCTCAGTGCAGCGGGGCCCTCGGCTCTATTTCTCCAGCTTCTGCTCAGGCTACCCCCACTGTCCAGCCCCTCCCTCCATCCTTGCCCACTCCGACCACTGCACAGCACGCTTCTCCCTGGTGCAGAGCCACCACTCATTTCCCTCCCGCTCTCCCCGCACTGTGTCTGGAAGTCACTTTCTCTGTGTGCAAGCTTGGTGTGGAGGGCCTCGCACCCTGGCTTTACAAGTGCTTTTTCCCTGCTTTGCAGAAACCACTTGGGATAGCAGTGGTTGGGGGTGGGGAGGGTTTTCCTTTCTCCATCTGCAGAAGGGAGACTGAGGCCTAGAATACAGGCAGTCCCTCAAGAACCCCTCACTTTCTACTTGGGGGGTGGGCAGATGTGGAGAGAGAGGTGGACAGGAAGAGGAGGCCAGAGGTAGGAGGTTTCTCTAGGCCCCACAGCCAGACTATTCTTATGATGGCCTGTAGTGGGGAGGGAGGCAGCATAAGCTTGGGCTTACTACTCATATAGCCACGGTGGTAATGAAGTCAGTCAGTCCATGGCCAGGTCTAGCATGGGAATAGGGAGAGCCATGC
This sequence comes from Ondatra zibethicus, assembly GCA_004026605.1. NCBI lineage: Eukaryota > Metazoa > Chordata > Mammalia > Rodentia > Cricetidae > Ondatra > Ondatra zibethicus. The sequence continues at coordinate 640,356 of PVIU01000001.1, read as the reverse complement.
ACTGGGCTGGGTAAATCTGTGTGCTTCTCCACCTTGTCTCTAGGGGGACTTCTGGAAGAGTCGCAGATGGAAGCATCCAGGCTCCGACAGAAGGCGGAGGAGCTGGTCAAGGACAATGAACTGCCGCCGCCACCACCTGCCCCTTCCTTGGGCTCTTTTGATCCTCTGACTGAGCTCACAGGTACCAAAAATATTCAGAACACCTGCCTTCTCAGAACGTAGACTGCTGAAGCCCTGAACCCCAGAAGACCTACCCTTCCTTATACATACCATCTTCCCTAGCACATCTTTTGGCTACAGCACCCATAGAAGGTCAGCTCTATAAGGGACCTCAGATGACCCTAGTGACTCAGCACTCCTGATGCCTGTTTTTCGTGATCCATCACAGCGGTCTCTGGCACCAAAGAAACGGCCTTAGGGCTTTATCAGCATGGTTATTGAGTCCACAGCTGTGGGTGTGGGGGCCCAGCCCCAGGCACAAGCGCTAGACATTCTCTGCACTCCCCACCCCCAACGACTTCTGTTTCATAATCAGGAAGCCTGAGGCCCAGAGAAGAATCTGGCCTTGCCTGTTAACCTGGGGGTGCCAGAGCCTGTGGCACTGTTGTCAGAGGGGCATTCTAGTCCTCACTGGCCCAGTCAGCTGTTAATTCTCAGTGTCTGATTGGTTCCAGGTCTACTCCCAGTGCAATGGGGAGATATTCACAAGGCTTCTGCAGCAGGGGCCCCCAATAGTAGGGAAGTTGAGCTGTGTTTGAGTCCAGGTTTTACAGTTGCTAACAGACTAGCCAACTTGATGACCTTGCCAAACCTTGGCTTCCTTTCTTTAAAACAGGAGTAATACAAGGCTGCCATGAGAACAGCACAGAGGGTGGGGCTGTAGTTCAGTGGGTAGAGTGTTCACCTAGACTATGCAAAGCCACGAGTTCGGTCCGTCTTCAGCTGCTCCGAATAGACCGCATCGTGGCTGGCACACCTGTAATCCTGGAGTCTGGGTTTGGTGGCAGAAAGATAAGAAGTCCAGTGTCATCCTCAGCTGCATACTGTATTTGGGGCCAGCCTGAGTTATAGGAAACCAAGTTTGAAATCAGCCTAAGCCATATGAGCCTCTCTCAAAACCCAAAAGAAAACACTTGGTTAATTGAAAATTCTGTCCATATCCCTGAGGCAGATCTAGGGTAGCAGGGAACCATGGGCACCTTGGAGTTTTCCTAGGAAGGAAGGTTGGGAAGGACCTCTTCCCGGACCCTGTCCACATTACTCAGGCCGGTCATTTCACCGGACTTCTTGTATTAAAGGGACAGCCTCCCTTTTCTCCAGATCAAGAGAGAACTCAGTGAGAGATCTTCCATCACTGTGGGCTGGGTTCAGGCTTCTTCCCGTCTGGATTTCTCTAGTCATAGTCTTGATTTTCCAGGACAGGATGCACAGGTCCAGGTACATCCTACTGCTGCCACCATCACCACCACCGAAAACTCCATGGAGAAGTCAGCACCAGCCTCTAAGCCTCCATCCAGTGTAAGTTGCGTGTGGAGTTGTGGCGGCTGCCTGGAGCTCTTCCCACCTCACGTCAGTCCAGAGTGCTGGGAGGGCAGCTCACTATTTTGAGATGAAAGTTATAGTTAATATGACCGGGAAGGCCCTGATCCGGCAAGGAAGTTCTCTCATTTACTGATCTATGTAATGTGCTCACCAACGGGACACACACTGCCAGGAGGCTTGGGAGCCATGGCCTGCAGGCTCCGTGGGGAAGCTGAGCTTGTTGTCATAGGGTCAGTTCCTTGAGGAGCCTTCAGATGGTGAAGAGAAAAGAACCTTTTCCAAGGTCACGTATGGAACTTGGAGAGTCTGGGTTTGGGGGAGGTCTTCTCTAGCAGGGCTGAGACAACAGATGGGGTCATGGTGGCTGTGACTAGGTAACCAGCTGGGCTGGCTTCTCCCATCTGGCTAACGCCATCTCAGGACAGAAAAAGCTGGATAATCTCTGGAGGTCAAGAGGGTTTTGGGGTTTTTTTTATTTTGTTTCGTGGGGGTTTTGGTGTGTGTGTGTGTGTATGTGTGTGTACACGTATGCGTAAGTACTGTATGCATGAGGGGCGTGTATACCAGTGTGTGCTTGTGAAGACAGAGGAGGAGGACATCAGGTGTCCTGTTTTATTTCTCTCTTCCTTATCCCCGTAAGTCTCTTCATTGAACCTAGAGCTTGCCAATTTCAGATAAGACGGCTGGCCACCAAGCTCCAGTGATCCCCTGTCTCTGTCCAATCCAGTGCTGAGGTTACAGTTTACGGATGCTCAGCCATGTTTTTTATGTGGGTTCTGGGGAATCCAAACATAGGTCTTCCTACTGGTGTAGCAAAGGCTATACCCACTGAGCTATCTCCCCAGCCTGTGTTCAGGTTTAAGGGGACACTTAGAGCCAAATGCAGGTTCACATGGACTCTCGGCCCATTGTGATCAAACAACCAGTAAAGTCTGCTTGGAATGGCTAGCGGTATAAAAAAAATAAAATTGGCTAGCCGCCACCTCAATTTGGGGTGCATCCTTAGACGCCTTCTGCGTTGTCTACCCATCCTGGGTGTTCTCAGGTCGGTTCTCTCCTGAAGACCTCTGGGACTGGGTTCACAAGGGCTGTGTTGGACCTTCCTTAGTGGTGGCTGTAATGGCTGCTGTCACTCAGGGGTGAGCTAGAGACACTTAGCCTAGGAGATGGATTGGTTGCTTTGGCAGGATCTGCTGTCTTGTGCAGAGTCACACCATGTGTGTTAACTGATGTTAACTGACTATGCACTTGGTCTTCTCATCTGTCCAAAGAGAATATGAACCTCCCGGCCACTCCATGAGTGGCTCTGAAGAATAAGCTCATGAAACATTTTAAAATGTAGACTCCTTGAGCCATTACGGTGGTTGCCTATCAGGTCTGAGCTCAGAAACCTCAGTTCTATCTTCAGAACCCACAGGGAAGAAAGAAGCAACTCCCTAAACTTGTTCTCTGACCTCCACACATGTGCTATGGCATCAATACACACACACACACACTCTTGTGCACACACATACCCTCCGCCTCTGCCTGCACAAGCACACACCAGTGAGCAAATAAATAATAGTGGTTCAAGGTCAGCTCTCCCCACACCCCTTTCACAGATAAGGTAATGGCCACAGAGAGGAGGGGTATGGCCTCAGATCACAAGGAGGATGATAGCAGTTGTGTGGAGTCCTGGGTGATTTCATGTGAATGGTGTGTGACTGGTCATCTCTGGGAACTCTAAATGTTTGCCCTTCTGTCCCCTCACTGCTCTTCATTGGGGGCAGGTTATTTCTTTTGGGCGGCCCCTAACTCCCTTTTTGCACAGGGCGCCTCTTCTGACTTTGAAGTGGTCCCCACTGAGGAGCAGAATTCTCCACCCAAAACTGGCAGCCCTCCTAGGAACATGATGGTGAGCACAGGCAAGCCCCCTGAGCATGTCCTCCGCTTTCCTTTCTGTCACCTGCCCCCTGCATGACAGGCGCTGGGGCCACTCTGATCCCTTGGGTCCCCTGGAGTTACATGGGGGACACAGAGGGGCTAGAACATGGGATGCTTCTCGTTCTCATATGCAAATCCCCTGCTGGTGACTTCCCCTACTTGGGGCACACAGTACCCCACTGTTGTGAAAGCCTGGGCCATTTGCCAGCCCTGCTGGCCTCTGGGCCAATCACCTTTCTATCAGTTATGATGACTCAGCCTTTTGGGTCTGTAGGCTCCAAGCCTGGGGGTGTGGAAAGGGTCCGCCTAGTGCTCGTGGTGGTGGGGGGAGTAATTTACCCTTTTGTGCAGGTCCTTGACTCCTAGGAGCTAGTGGGTTAGAGGTTAAACTTGTTCACATGTGGGGTGCACACATTCCTCCAGCTTCAGAGGGGCTGCTAATATCCCCAGTCCTGCCATGCAGTGCTTACCGCCTTGGTCCCAACCATACAGTCCTTCTGTTCTTTATTAAAATACCAGACTTCTTGGAGAGCTATTGTGACAGATCTGGAAGATTTGTCAGAGACCTTACATTCCTACCTCCTCCTCATCCCTCCCTTCCTTCTTATTTAATGTTTGCTTTATTCTGTTTTGTTTGTGTGTGTGTGTGTGTGAGAGAGAGAGAGAGAGAGAGGTCTCCCTCTGTAGCCCAGAACTCAGTGCAAGCCTCTTGCCTCATCCCTAAGTCCTTGTGATGACAGGCATGCCCCACTGTAGACCGTAGTTTTAAATCATTGCTCTGCCAGTGCTCCATGCCCTCACCTTCACTGATGCTGCGGTTTCTATCGCCTCGAGTCATGAGGGCTTGAATGACTGGTGTGCTTCTGCTCACCCACAAACAGACGGGCATTTAGCCTTTAATGCTGAAAGAATCATCCTGTCAGCCAGTGCTGAATGTGAGACAGGACCTCCGTGTTTTATCTCCTGGGACCTTATGTCTCTCGTCCTGTTCTGTCCCTGAGGACTCAGACACACTGAGGAGGCAAGATTCCCGTGTTCAGAAAGGTTTCACCATGTGACCATGGGCCAGTAACTTATCTCTTGAGGTAAAAGTCCCTGTGTAAGTCAGTCTGTCTTGCCTGTGCCACGTCAGAAATACACCAGCTCCTGCTGGTAGCTTGTGGGCTAGCTGGAGAAATTTAAGAGTTCTGAAGCACTTTATAAGCCTTCAGAGAGCAGCCTTGGTCCTTTGTGGGAAGACATGGTGGGGAAAGGATGAAGAATTAGAGAGTGGTACCACCTCTCTTAGAACATGGTGCTGACAAGGAGTGGGCTGAGCATCCAATCCAGTTACCACAGAGTTCAGTAGCAAGTCACAGAGCCCTGCATTGCAGTCAGAGAACCCTGTTTGTAGGGCTGGCTCTGCCACATACTGACTGGGTCGTTGTGAACAAGTTCTCTGTCACTGTGCTTCACTGTCCCAGCCTGAACCCTGAGGTCCCTGTGGCTCTGCTCTCTGATTTCCTGAAGTGTTGCAGGTCTGTTGTGCGAGTCTCTGAGGTATTTGCGGGGAGGGGTCTGGAGGAGCTGAAGCGTGTGAACATTTGGGGTAGATGATCAGGATATATAGAAATGAGGCCTATAAAACCCTGGGGTCTGGCACAGGGGCTTGGGCAGGAGAAGGTTGGGAGGCCAGGATTGATACAGCAAGAAGGAAATGGATCCTTAGGGCCTGATGTGGGCATAATCAGAGTAGTGACTTCAGTAGGAATGGGAGTGGAGAGAGCCATACTGATGAACTGCTCTGTCCAGGCTGCTCTCTCCTGAAATGCTGCACTATGTTGGGGTTCTTTGGAGTATTATGGGAGCTGTGATTCTTAGGATCAGATGGTATTTCATCCACTCTCAGGGAGACCCTCACCACCACCACCCACCACCACATGGAGTCTCTCTAAGCTCAGGAAATGGGGTGTGTACAGCCAGAGACTCCCTCTGTGCAGTGAAGGAGGGAAGTGATATCCACACGCTGCTGAGACAGTGCCCAGCCTGGGGGAGGGTAAACCAACTACCCTCAGGCACTCACTCAGTAAGACTCAAAGCGTAGGAGGAAGATGGCTCTGGTGCTGTTAGGCCAGTAAGTAGCCTGGAAGTTCTAAGTCCTGCCCTGTGAGTCAGCTCCAGATAAGGAACCTGTGCAACTGGAAAATTTCCCTGGGCTAAGCAGAGGCCACAGGGGAAACTGAGTCATGAGGAATGGGGAAGCAGTGGGAGAATTGGCTTGGTAAAGATCATCCCCTTGCTCCCACAGGAGCTGGGGCCCCCACCCCCAGAGGACAGCAATCTCATGCTCCACCTGCAGCGCCTGGAGACCACCCTGAGCGTGTGTGCTGAGGAGCCTGACCACAGCCAGCTCTTCACCCACCTGGGCCGTATGGCCCTCGAGTTCAACAGATTGGCCTCCAAGGTGCATAAAAATGAGCAGCGCACATCCATCCTGCAGGTGAGGCAGGCCAGTGCCCCTCCCCCAACCCTTTGGGGGTAAGAGGTTAACTATGGGGACTTTGGAGGGCTGGATTCTAGGCCTACTTGGGCCCCTTATTCACACCGGTGACTGCAGTAAGGAAGTTGTGGGAAGGTGTGTGAAAAAAGAAGGAAATGAGGAAATAGGAGGTGGGCCTTGCAGATTCATAATGGGAGCCCTGAGGGGCGTCGCCTGGCCAGCTGGGTATGGCCTGCTTTGTTCTTGTTTCTTTTGGGTTTTTTGTTGTTGTTTTGGTTTGGTTTTTGTTTTGAGACAGAGTCTTACTGTATATCCCCAGCTGGCCTAGAATTCACTATGTAGACCAGGCTAGCCTTAAATTCAGAGATCTGCTTGCCTCTGCCACCTGGGCTCACCCTGTGGCTTGCTTTACTGTCACTGAAACTCTCTGTATGTTCTGTCCCCTGCAGTAAGAGCCGTTCATAGAACCCGTTCCCAGATAGGCAAACAGCCCTCAAAAAACTGTTTGTTTGTTTGTTTTTCAAACCCCAAGGTCACCCAGCTGGTAAATGATAGGCTGATCTTAGAACCTCAATTCTTATATTCTTACTTTGTTTTCTTGCTTTTTTTGTTTTTTTAAGGCAGTCTCACTCTTAGCCCAGGCTGGCCTGGAGCTCACTCTTAGCCCAGGCTGGTCTCAGACTCACAGCATCCTCCTACCTCAGCCACTTAAGTGTTGGAATTCCAGGTGTGAGCCACCACACCCAGCTTTAATCTGTCATATTTTAAATCTCATACCCTTAGCCCACCCTCCCTCCCCACCTCCTTTCTCAAATCACTCTTAAAAGGCTTCCTGTGTCTGTGTAAGGGGTGGTCAGATTGCTTTGCTCGGTCAGGTCAGGCTCTGGAGTTATGTTGCCCTTGGTTCTTCATTACTGAATGGTCCTAGACAAGTCCCTAATCTCTGTCCTATCAGGAATTGAGCTAGCAGTGTCCCCTCCTGGGACTACTACATCAAAGGAGGCCCTTGTGCAATCTAGAGCCCAGTACTAGGAGAAGTCACTGTCAGCTCACCCACACTGGACAGGCCATCTTAACTTGGAAGGCTTTTCAGGTAACTATGGTTCACTTACAGTTAATTGGTGACCATTGCAAAGATGGTAAAAATGAGGCTGCTGGAGGCCCTGCTCAGGGTTCGAGCACCTCTTCCTGTGGGCAGAGCCCTCACCTGAAGGCTCCCTTCTCCTGCATAGACCCACCACCTTCTGTGCCAGTTGGCATTGATGAAAGGAGAGGATCTACCCTCTGTATTTGAGCAGCTGCGGTCTTGGCTGGCTATATGGCAAGGGGCATGTAGGGCATCCTCTCATTGGAGACGACTGGAGAAGCAATGGAAATGTGTGGTGGAGGACCTAGGGTCTAGACTGGGCGAGGAGACCTCTTTGAGAGGCCACCAAGGCTTTGGAGTTTCCAAGCTAAGCTCTGTGAAAGAAAACCTGACACAGTACGGGGGCTGAGATCATTCTGAGCATCAACTTTTGGCACTCAGATGGGAGATGTGTGCTGGCCCCTGACACCCACCAGCCTTTTACATCGGTGTCGTGTTTATTCCCTTCTAGGCTCTAACAGTACCAACAGTTCTGTCTTTTTAGATAGTTGATTTGCTTAGTCTGTCTCCTGGCTGAGTGTTGTCTTCACAAAGGCAGCATACACACCATGGTACCCCAGTGCCTGGCACTTCATCCACAATTGGTGAAAGAATGACTGAGCAAGCCAGGTGTGGAGGCTCACACCCATAATGCCAGCTCTAGGGGCTGAGGCAGGAGAATCTCAAGTTCAAGGTCATCCTGGGCTACTTAGCTAGATCCTATCTCAAAAACAAAATCAAAGTTGGAGAGCAGACTTAGCAGTTAAGAGCCATGGCTGCTCTTGTAGAGGACCTGGTTTGGTAACCAGCACCCACGTAGCATCCATCTCACATTCTCTAGCTCCAGTTCCAGAGAATCTGATGCCCTCTTTTGGCCTCTGTGGGCACTATGCACATATGGTGCACAGCATACATGCAGGCAAAGCACCTATATACATAATTTTTTTAAAAAGCAAATCAATCTTTAAAACAAATAATGGATAAGCTCACAGGTGTGCTCGTAGACTCTCTGATGGAGGGTGGTGACTTTGACTGCTGATGATCCTGTCCAGCACCTGCTTTGTACCCAGGGCATTTACCTAGAGGCCCCAAGAACAGCCCTCTGGCCTGGAATGACAGTGTAACAAATGAGGTGTCATTGTGGCCTTCCCTCAGAGACAGGAGCAGTACATTCTGTTCCCTGGAGTCCCCACCCAGGGACACAGTAACTCCCTGCTTCTCAGCCTCTGGGTGGAGGAAGCTGAATCCAGTTCCTCCTCATTCTCTCTCTGATTTGTTTCTTGGCTCACTCAACAAACATTGTAGGCTTGCACCTGTAATCTCAGCACTTAGGAGGCCGAGGCAAGAAGATTGCTGGGAGTTCAGTGCTGAGGTGTAGTGAGTTTCAGGCCCAGCCGTGTTACAGGATGAGGCCTTGCCTAAAAAAGAAAAAGCCATACATATTTTTTGAGATCAAATATGGCACAGGGCCCTCTGCTGGGCACTGAAGAAACGAATAACAAGCTTTCTGTTTTCTCCACCTTCAACCCACAGTGTCCAACACCTACAGTGCAAGGCTGCCCTTCCATCCATCCAGGACTGTCTTATGCTGGTCAGAAAGGAAGCCAGCAGCAGTTCTGAAGTCTCCCTGGTGACATGGGTGACATGGCACAACTTCTCTTGTATTCTGTGTACTAGGAATTCATTTCTTTCCATACCATTGCTATAGTGGATATAAGATGTCCACCCTAGTTCGAAAAAGAGACCAGAGAAGTGAGCCAGGGAGTGCTGCCAAGGAGGAGCAGTCTAGACAGGGAGAGCCATGCAAGGAAGAGAGGGAATTTCACTGTGAGGACCAGGACCCCAGTGTGTCCTCACTGCTGGCTCTCATGGAAGAGAAGCCTGGGTGATGGATGGGCCTAGTGGCCTGTCTCCCAGCTATCCTGCACCCTAACCCCCACCTGTCTACCAATCTGTTCCACAGACCTTGTGTGAGCAGCTGCGCCAGGAGAATGAGGCCCTGAAGGCCAAGCTGGACAAGGGCTTGGAACAGCGGGATCAGGCTGCTGAGAGGCTGCGGTAAGTCCAGGCCACCTTGAGACTGGAAGAGGAGGAATAGGGCAGGAGGGATAATGTGACGCACTGGCTCCTGGAACAGGCCACTCCTTAGAGCTCTGTTCTGACAGCAGATCTCTTGGCCCTTCTCCTTGGCATCTGGGATTTTTCCCTTGTGTTTTGTGTACCTTGGGAGGGGATGTAGACAGCATTGAGAGCTGTCCTCCCCTGGGGAAAACTGCTTACATTAGTGTAGGATCTGTCTCAGGACTGTCCTGCCCCCTGGTGGTCATTATCATTCCCTGCTCCCATTTTTCTGGAATCTTTGGAAGTCCCTCACTGGACTCAGGTCTGTGGGAAAGCATGGGTGTTTACTCCAGCCTCTCTGACCTTGACAAGACTGAGTTGGGCGGTCTTAGGTGAACCATAGGGTCTGCCCATCACCAAGGATTGCTGTGACCACAATGTAGGAGGCCTGGGGAAACAGGAATCTGTGATTGCTGGATCTCAAAGGGCCTTTGCCCTCAGATTGTACAGACTAACCCACATTGTGTGAGGCGAGACAGGCCTGGAGAGAGGCGGGCTTCCTAAGGGTCTCACTACAAGGACTTAGCTGTTCACTAGCAGCAATTCCTGCTCTCTGTGGCTCTGGGTAATGGTGCTGGGTTATTTGCTGGACAAGTGACTCTGTATTAGAACCAGTTTGCTACCCTTTGTTTCCTCTTGGTCACTGTGGCCACAGGGCCATTTTGCATCATTGGGCCTTGGTTTACATTTGGATGGCCTGATGGTTGGGGCTTTAGAGCCATACTCCATTACTCATGGAGGACATGGATAATGTCAAGGACAAGGATGCCCAGGGTGAAGGACAGGTGATCGAGTGAGAAGGCAAAAGCCTTCTCTCAAGGGCTTGTGGGTAAGAAGGTAGGAATTCAAGTCCTTGTTGAATGGCCTGGGGAAAAGCCATTTGATGCCATGGTATTCCTGTAGTTAAGTGGAAGCTGAGGGAGTGTGTCCATGTTTCAGGTATCCTGAGATCCCGTACTACCTACCTACGTCATGAACTTAGGTTTCACTCTCAGTTACATTTCTGCTTCTTTTGTTCGGAACAGTCTTGTTCTATAGCCCAGGGAACTCGCTATGTAGCTCAGGCTGGCCTCAGACTCAGTCCGTCTTCAGCCTCCTGAATGTTGGGGTTACAGGCATGAGCACCCACACTCAGCTTTGCTTGTCAACTGCTCCTGTGAATTATATAGGAGGTCTCCCCTGGAGCATCACCTGTATTCAACAGATGATAGCCTTGAAGCAGATACAGTGACCCGTGTACACAGATTCCCTGACAAGGGTGGAAACAGTTCTGCCAGCACCGCTCCTGAGGCAGGACCCTGCCCTTTGTGTTGACAAGGGGGAGTGGCAGGTGCTAGTGACCTCAGGGCCTTCTAGCACCGCACAAGCTCCACCTGCTTCAGCTGAGCCAGGACACCTGCCTGTAACTAGAGGGACAACGTTTTCTTATGAGAACAGGTGGTAGGACCTGGGGGTGTCATGTGTGTCTGTTTTCCATAGAGGGGAAACTGCACACCCCCGGGCTCACGGATGCCCTTTCTGTCTCATCACACTTCCCAGAACACTGCTACAGTGCCTGTGCCAGCAGGCCCTTGGCTGTGAGCCCTAACCCAGAGCCAGCATTGTGACTTCTCCACTTCTCCCTTATCCAGGGAGGAAAACATGGAGCTTAAGAAACTGTTGATGAACAGCAGCTGCAAAGAGGGCCTCTGTACACAGCCCAGCTCCCCAAAGACAGAGGGTGCTGGCAAGAAGGGCATAGCTGGACAGCAGCAGGTACGTGGAAGTTCTTGTGTCCCACGCTTCTCAGACCCAGGGTCTGCTTACCTTCTCAGTCAGAGTGAGCTCACCTCTTCCTACACACAGTTCCAGCAGCAGAAGGTTCTAGTTGATAAACCATGTTGCCTAGCTCAACACCTGCCTCTGTGGTATGACCACTTCTTGGCCTTTTGTTCTGCCTTCATTCCCTGTGGAATGTCCCATTCCCTAAGACACATGCTCAGAACTATTGGCAGTCACGTGGCTCTGTGACCCTTCCACTGGCTGCTTCTCTTGCTTGCTAGCTTGGATTATCCAACTGCTGCTCGTAGGAGTTAGGGTTCAGTGTTTTGCTCATTCTGAGTACTAGCACCTTAATGTATTTTCTTTGTCAAGGTCTCTCTCTCTCTCTCTCTCTCTCTCTCTCTCTCTCTCTCTGTCTATCTATCTCTGTCTTTCTGTCTCTCTGCTCCCAAAAGTAAGTGTAGCATATCAGACATTCCATGGCAGAACTGAGATGTCAGGCTGAGCAGAGTCCTATGTGGTTTGTGTTAAGCTTGTGAGATTGTACCTTGGAGCCTTTGCATGGAAAGGAAGATGCTGGTAGCATTGTTATGGTCTGAGGATGCCATAGCACTGACCTCCCTACCTCCAGACCCAGCCTTACCACACAGCCAAGTCCCAAGTGTCCTTTGCTCCACTTTCACCAGTCCCCCAATCTCCTCTCGCCCAGTCTCTAACAGATCATCTCCCCCTCTTGCAGCATACGCCCTAATGCTAACTTTATACTGTGTAAGGTAGTAATTATTTCGGTCACTCACTCCTCGTCACTGGATAGAGATGTACTTTCCCCAGGACTTGCAAAGCCATAAGCTCAGTCAGGCGCTTCTGCCTGAAAGGATGCCTCTTCCATGTGCATCTCTGGCAGGAGTCTTGGAAAGGTCATGTGCCATCATGTAATAAAGATTCTTCCATCACCTCTCAAGAAAACATGGGTTTGGCTAGTTAAACAGCAAAGCCGCTCCACCCCCTGCCTCTCACTAACACTATGCCCCCTTTTCATTTTTTTAAAGCATGATCACACTATGTAGTCATGGTTGGTCTGGAGCTCACTGTGGAGACCAGCATGGCCTCCAGCTCACAGAGCTCCTCTTGCCTCTGCTGGGATTAAAGATATATGCCACATCACCTAGCCTTTAACTGTTGCTTTTAACAGTAGATTTGGAAACAGTAGTGCCTCTATCTGCCAAGGTAAGGAAGCCCAGCACCCTCCAGGAGACAGTGGGCTTCCCAGGGACAGGCTTCTCTGCCCTTTCTCAGAGACCAAGTACACCTTTTCCTTTCCAGGCATTGTGGTATGCTTACAGGGAATAACCTGTAGGGGGCACTAGAGGCCCATAAACTCTGCTTCCAGCCTCTGCCCAGCCTGTGAGAGTAGGGACAGCATGACTGCAGGGCAGATCGGCCTCACTAGGCGGGCCCTAGTCAACGGGGCTTGTGCAGACCCCACACTGAGGGCCATGGTCACAGTCACTGCATCTGTACTCCACCTGGTCTGTGGTTGTCACCTCAAAACTTACTAGTTGTTTAACTTCAAAATATTTTATTGTGAGCTAATTTAAACTTATACAGAAATGAGTTCTGGTCCCATACTCCCTCTGGCTTCCCTGGCCAGCTTATGTTACCACAGAACCACCTTACCAACAGTCTTGCATAACTATGGCTCAGTTACCAAAGCAGGAATTACATTGTCCTTCCAACACTTCAGATACCACACGTCCTTCACTCCTGTCCTTTCTTTGTTCTAGAACCGAATCCTGATCCCACATGGCATTCAGTTGTCACAGCTCCTTAATCTTTTCATGCCTGTGACGTTGCTCAGCTGTTCCTTGTTTTCATGACCTTGACACTTTTGAATTATGCTTGCCAGTTGTTTTGCAGAATAGGTTTGGGTTTATATTAGATTGTGGTTGCAGAATTTGGAAGGAGTCTCAGAAGTGGCATCCCATGTGCACATGTCTGCACAGTCCTGGGCTTTTAGCACAGGCATCTGGGCTCTTGATGTCTATTGACCTCCATAAAACTTTTACATTTGTTTACTTTGTATTGGGGGTTGTGTGTGTATGGAGGTCAGAAGACAGCTTGTAGGAGTCAGTTCTCTCCATCCACCATGTAGTTTCTAGAGATAGAACTCAGGTCTTCAGGCTTAGAGACAGTCGGTTTCACTCACTGAGCCATCTCACTGGCTCCTGACAACTTTAAAATGGGTTGTTATGGGGATTGACCAGCAGTGCCTCAGAGCTAGAACTGAAGCCAGGAAGATGGCTGTAGAAAGAGCTGGGGTTGGGATGGTGAGGCTGGCAGCCATGGGACACATTAGCCTTATGGGCTTCCAGAAAGAGGTCATGGCTGTGACACCTCTCCTGGTGGCTGCTGGGTAGGAGAAGCAGGGCAATTAGAGACAGAGGGCTGGAGCCCTAGAAGGGCAGTGGGCCGGGGAGCGAGGCTTTAACTGAGACTGTGGTGGTGAAGGCTCTCTGTTCTCCTCAGGCCAGTGTGATGGCAGGTAAAGTCCCTGAGGTGGGGGTCTTGGGTACAGCCGAGAAGAAGGTGAAGATACTGGAACAGCAACGCATGGAGGTAGGTGGCTGGACAGGGTGGTCAGTGAGCACCCTTCTGCCCTCTTGGGACCAGAGGGATGAAGGCTCCACTTGGCTCTCTGGTTCCCACTGGTCCCAGGTCATCTTAGAGAGTTATAATGGAAACCATTGGACTGTCTGCCCATGGGAAAGGTCTCTCTTGATTTACTGCAGCGATCACTGAGGATACTGTTTTTGTGGTACAGCCTGAAATTGCTTGGGGGCTGGAGAGATGGCTCCGTAGTAGGAGTGCATACTGCTCTTGCAGAGGACCTAGGGTTCAGTTCCCAGGACTCTCATAGCACAGCTCACAACTGCCTGTAACTCCACTTCCAGAGAGTCTGACCCCCTGTTCTGGTCTCTGTGGGCACCTACACGCACATGTACAAACCCACATACAAGTGCACACATGTATACATATAACTTAAAGGGGGAGCGTAGGATGGCTAAAGTAAACTGAATAGTCCGGCAGGTCATGGTAAGTCAGGCCAGTATCATCATTGGAGACACATGCTGCAGTGTGGGGAGTGACCAGCGGTGAAAGAAGCTCCCATGCTCTTGGCAGCTGCATTCTGAGTCTCACAAGCCCCTCCCCACCTCCAGCCCAAGGTGGTAGCCTGTCCCTCTCTCTCTAGGTCTCTCCTTATAGTTGGGTCCTTTCCCAGCCTCTTCCCTTCTGCCCCTCTTGCCCTCACACATACCCGAAAGCTTACTTGCAAACATAGTCTGATTTATTTTACTCAGATCTCATGACTAAAAGAATGCTCATTATAAAATGAACCAGAACTCTCCCTAGAGATAACTACAGCTAAATTGAGCTCACTGCATTCCCTTGGAGTTGTTTTGTTTTAGGTTTTTTTTTTTTTTTTTTTTTTTGGTACTAGAAACTGGACCTATGGCCCCACCTAGTTGCCTAGACAAGCCTTGAACTCACAGTCCTAAGTAGCCAAGGACACAGAAGGTGCACACCCTTTGTTCAGGTTTTTTTTTTTTTAATGCAAAAAAAATAAAGTGACACATATTACTTTTCAGGTTAATTTTTTTCTTTTAAAATTATCTCAGAATATCTGTACAGATCTACAGCACAAGCCAATTGCTTCATTTTTTCGTGCCTTTGTCTTTGGTGGTACTTCTGAAATTGGAATATTCTCTCTCATGATCTGTCATTTTATTTTCTTAGTAATGTAGAGTTGTTTTTCTTCCCCAAGTACTTGCTTTGTCAAGAGTCTGTATTATAATTAGCATTATCTTAAAGCTGAGAGAATGTATTAAGTCTCTTTATTTTCTTAATGGCTGTGCATTACCTGCTTATGGAGTAATTTAACCAATGTCCTACACTAAGCTGACCTTTGGGTGGGCACGCACACTCATATACACACACAAAGGAGAGTATCATTTTATTTTTGGTTTTGTTTTAAGATAATGTCTCTCTGTAGATCAGGCTAGCCTCAAACTCACAGAGATCTCTTACCTCTGCTTCCTGACTGCTGGGATCAAAGGTGTGGCTACCATGTCTGGCTAATTAGTCTTTAAGTATGTTTGCACACTTGACTGAAGTGTTTTGCTTTCCTTCTCTTTTCCTTCCTGTACCAGGGATTGAACTCAGGGCTTGTGCATGCTTAGCAAGCACTCTCCTAGAGTCTCACCTCAGCCCTTGGTTTTAGTATTTCCATTAGTTAAATTTTTCAGAATGGAATAATTTGTGTTAAAGACAGTGAAAACCTGAGATTGTCATATCCTTTTCAAATTGCCCTCTGAAGAGTCATGTTTGTGCCTCACAGTAACTGTTTCCTGGTCACAGTGTTCCCTGTGGCTTTCCTAGCAAGGGTGAAATGGAGCTGGGGATAAAGGTGGAGCAGCAGGGAGCTTTTGCTCAGTGGGGGATGGAGGAGGCAGTGTTGAGCTCTACCCCACCCCCACCAGTATGCTCTGGGCACCTGGGGAAATGGGGCATGGCGTGGGTTTCTGGCACTCCTGTGTGTTTTAACCCAGCACCTGCTTGCCCACAGCTGCTGGAAGTGAACAAGCAGTGGGACCAGCACTTCCGTTCCATGAAGCAGCAGTATGAGCAGAAGGTGATGGGGCTCCTGGGAGCTGAGCCAAGGATGGCTCAGGGAGGAGGGATGAGAGGCTTTTATCCAGACCGAGATGGGGGTGTGGAGGGACAGCTGGTGCATGCTCCCCACCCGCCCTCACACTCGCTCTCTGCCCCTCCTCCAGATCACAGAGCTCCGCCAGAAGCTGGTGGAGCTGCAGAAACAGGTGACTGAGCTGGAGACTGAGCGTGAGCAGAAGCAGCGGGACTTTGACCGGAAACTCCTCCTGGCCAAGTCAAAGATCGAGGTAGAAGAGGCAAGTGTGACCAGGCCTGCAGGCTCTGAGGTTGCAGGCCCCCTCGCAGAATCCCTGGGATCAGTGAGTCAGGGACAGTCGAATGCTCTGAAACCTCTGGAGGGCCTGTTTTCTTTCTAAAATTGAGAAGATGGGATAACTATTGCTTTCAGTTTTTCCTGCTTGCATTTTGCAAAGGTTTTTGAGCTATTGAAATTTTTTTTATGATTTATTTACTTTTATTTTATGTGTAGGTGTTTTGCCTGCATTTATGTCTATGTACCATATGTGTGCCCTGTGCCTACAGAGGCCAGAAGAGGGCATCAGATCTCTTGGAACTGGGATTACAGTTATGAGCCCACCATATGGGTGCTGAGAATCAAACCCAGGTCCTTTGAAAGAATAGCCAGTCCCCTTAACCATTAAACCATCTCTCCATACATCTTAAAATCCTAAGGAACTATACAAAGAAGTACATAATATGAAAACATAAAGATGGGACATGATAGGCTCACACCTGCGATCCCAGCACTCGGGAGGCTGAGGCAAGAGAGTAGAGAGTTACAGGCCTGCCTGCCTGAGCTATATACCACGGGCCTGTCATGGGATGGAGCTGGCTCTCAGTTGGTAAAGTACTTGCCTAGTAGGCATGATGCCCTGAATTCAATCCTTACTTTGTTTTTTTGTTTGTTTGTTTGTTTCTTTGTTTTTGAGACAGGGTTTCTCTGAAGCTTTTTGGAGCCTGTCCTGGAACTAGCTCTTTCCCCCCCCCATGATATTTATTGAGCTCTACATTTTTCTCTGCTCCCCTCCCTGCCACTCCCCTCCCTCCCTCAACCCTCCCCCAAGGTCCCCATGCTCCCAATTTATTCAGGAGATCTTGTCTTTTTATACTTTCTACTTCCCACGTAGATTATATCTATATAGGTCTCTCTTAGTGTCCGTATTGTTGTCTAAATTCTCTGGGATTGTGGTTTGTAAGATGGTTTTCTTTGCCTTATGTTTAAAAACCACCTATGAGTGAGTACATGTGATAATTATCTTTCTGTGTCTGGGTTACCTCACTCAAAATAATGCTTTCTAGGAACTAGCTCTTGTAGACCAGGCTGGCCTCAAACTCACAGAGATCCGCCTGCCTCTGCCTCCCGAGTGCTGGGATTAAAGGCATGGGAGTATGCAGAAGGAAGTACAGAAGTTCAGGGCCATCCTTGACTGCATAGTGAATTTGAGGCCAGCCTGGGCTACATGAGATTGTCAAAAAAAGACTGTATCCTGAAACAGATAAAAACAGGCCTTGATGGGGTGAGGTGCTGTTGAGAGTGGAGCAGGGCCTAAGAAAGAAGGAATTTGTTTATCCAGTCATCTTGTCAGCCTGCCCAGGCATTGTCCCAGATAGCCTCAGGGGAAGTAGTCAGCTCTGCCCTGGCTAGAGAAGAGATGCTCAGCCACTAGATAGAAGCTAATAAGTGAAAGTGTGTTAAGTTCTACAACAAAGAAAGGGCAGAGATCAGTGACTGGACAGAAGAGACCTGATTTGGGCTGTGCTGTGAAGCATCGTTCTGAAGAAATAGCCTCTGCTCTGTCATATGTGACTGGTGCCAGCCACAACCCTCCAGAGTCCTGAAGCAGCTGCCAGAAGAAAGGCCACCTGACTCCCAGACCCTCGGTGGTTTAGTGACAGTGCCACTTCTTTCTCTTCATGGGAGCTGCACGTGGGCCGCTTTGCCTAGCTTTAAAGTGGATACTTACAACAC
Organism: Ondatra zibethicus; assembly: GCA_004026605.1. Taxonomy (NCBI): domain Eukaryota; kingdom Metazoa; phylum Chordata; class Mammalia; order Rodentia; family Cricetidae; genus Ondatra; species Ondatra zibethicus. Next base: position 622,704 of record PVIU01000001.1, on the reverse strand, counting down.
AGATTGCATTTCAGAGGCCCTCCACCAGCACGTGGCACCTGGGCCTTATCTGAACACAGCCTGTGTCTGTGACTACCCCTTTCCCTTGAGGATTGGTGGCAGAGACACTGTGGCCTTTCTTCTGAGTGCACCAGCATGGCACTCAAGCCAGATGTCCTGGCTCTGTGGTCTCTTTTCCTCACTCACGTCTACAAGGGAAACATCCCTGGAATCTGACCTCTGTCCTGTCTTCTGAAGGAGGGCAGGGCCTTTCCAGGGTAAGCCTGGCCTTGAAGATGAGAATTCTGGTTGAGGACACACTTTGTCCTAGAGCCTTCAGCAGGAGCCAGGCTATCACCATGTGTCTCGGCCCAGGCTGCCCTGAGCCACCTCTGACTAGAAACCACTCACCCACTGATAAAGTCACACAGAAAGGAATGAGCACTGACCCACCTCAGTCTGTCCCTTGATGCACATAACACAATACAGATAAGCCAAACACTTTCCTTGAAGACTCCTCCTCCTCCCCAGACCCTGGTCCTCTGAGAGGTAAACATGGTTAAATTTTTTTTTTAGATTTATTTATTTTATGTATAAGATTATTTTGCCTTCGTGTATGTATGTGTACCCCCTATATGCCTGATCCTATGGTGGGCAGAAGAAGGCATCAGATCCTGTGGGATTAGTTTTGGATGTTTGGAAGTCACCATGTGAGTGCTAAGAATTGAACTGAGGTCCTCTGCAAGAACGAGTGCTTGTAATCACTAAGCCATCTCTCCAGCTTCCAGACCTTTTTTCAAATTATGTATCTGCTGACAGTACAATTTTGTTTTTAGCCGTGCCTGCTCTTTATGCTGCACTGCCATCCACTGTTTTAATTTTTATCTATTTTTAAAACAGGCTTCTTGCTATGTAGCCTAGGCTGGTCTGAAATTGTGTACTTCAGACTGTACTTGTACTCAGAGATCAATCTGCCCCTGCCTCCGGATTGTGTGGATTAAAGGTATCTGCCACCACTTTGAGCCCAACCACTGTTTTAAACTCTGCCTAGCTGGCCTCATGGTGCAGGCCTGCAATGCCAGTTTCTCGGAAGGCTGAGGCAGGAGGATCGCCAAAGCTCAGAGCCTCCCTGGGCTACAGAATGAGTTAAAGCTTGCCTAGGCAATTTAGTAAGGCCATGTCTTGAATATAAAAATAACAAAAGTCAGGAGCTGAGGAGATGGAACTATAGCTCACAGTTGCTTAGCAAGCATGAAACTCAGCCCCTAGAAAAGTAAATAATCCGCTTCCTGGCTTGGTGAATAACATTCAGTGCTTTCACCACTACGGCCCAGTTTGATTCCCAGTCACGGCAGTATATTTAGGTCAGTGAGATGGCTGAGTGAGTGAAGTACTTGCCACTAAGTCTGATCCCGGGACCCATGTGGTAGAAGGAGAGAACCGACTCTCACAATTTGTCATCTGACCTCCACATGGGCATACCCACACACATACAAACAATAAATAAAATGTAAAAAGTAAAAAAATTCTTCCTTTGATGTGAGTGGACTAGAAATGAGGGCCTTGAATTCTGCCCTAACTCCCTGTGTGGTCTGCAGAAAGTCAACACACACATAGTTTCTCATTGAGCATGCTTGATGCCCTGCCACCATTCCAGCTGTGTCTACACACATACACACACGAGTTTCTCATTGCGCAAGGGGGCCTGATGCCCTGCCACCAATCCAGCTGTGTCTACACACACACACACACACACACACACACACACACACACACACACACACACACACACACACA
>PVIU01000001.1:580724-620828 GCA_004026605.1 Ondatra zibethicus | reverse complement strand
GTCCCATTTATGTCCTTGAGTCTCTTCTATTCTTAGAAACCTGAGGTCCTTAAAGGGCTCTGGTAGTCTTCATTCTTTGTGAATCTGGTGGAGACAGGGGCTTTACTCCTGAGAGTTTCACAAACAACATTTTACACCCAATTTTAGAACTCACAGCTCTCCTGAGGTCCCTCTGTGACTTTGGTTAATGTTCTATTAGCCCCAGGACTTAGCTTACTTAAGAGGACCTGTGTCGGGCAGGGTCTCTGCCAGATGGTGAAGGAGCTAGCATCAGATTCACTCTGCCAGGCTTCTCTTCCTTGAGAGCAGGACAAGTGGGCTCTCTAAGACACCAACCTCTCCCCAGGTTACTGCTGAAAGCACTGAAATGGTTCCTGAGAGGGAGGGAGAGCCAGGGCATGGGTCAGGCAGTTCAGGCCTCCTGGAGCGTCCCTGTTTACCAACCCTTCACTCCTACAGACCGACAAGGAACAGCTGACAGCAGAGGCCAAGGAGTTGCGCCAGAAGGTCAAGTACCTGCAGGATCAGCTGAGCCCACTCACCCGGCATCGCGAATACCAGGAAAAGGAGATCCAACGGCTCAATAAGGTGGGCACTAAGACATGTCTCCTTGGGGGAAGTCCTCTGTGAGCTAAGCTGCAAGGCCCACCCACCCTTCTGCTGGCACCCATAAATCAGGAGAGACGACCCCTTTTCAGTGGGCTAAAGGCACAATTCCTGTCATCCCTGTCCCCACACACCCTGGATGACCCACTCCCCCCTCCCATATGGCCTTTGTACATGGCGGCTTCCTCTCAGGAGCCCACTATCTCCTGACGGTGTCTGGCCTACCCAAGCATAAGCATCACTTGTTCAGCAAAACTGTCCCTGGTTTCTTTTTGGTGGCCCCATCTTATGGTCCTAGGGAGCAACAGCTGTTTCCTCACCCTACTGATGAGTGTCCTGTTTATGCATACATACATACACACTTCTTGAAGCCAGGGTAAGAGTCCTGTCACTAAGAGCCCCTGCTGCCTAGGGGCTAAAGTCCAAGGAGCATTCTGTGGACAAGAAAGAAAGTAGTGAGAGGGTGTAGGTGACTAAGGGCACTTTGCCTTCTTTGTTGGTTTTGATTTTTCGAGTCAGGGCTACTCTATGCAGCCCTGACTTTCCTGGAACTCACTCTGTTGACCAGGCTGGCTTTGAACTCAGAGATCTCCTGCCTCTGACTTCAGGTGCTGGGAGTGAAGGTGTGCACCCTCATACCCAGTTTCCCCCACCACCCCAGTCCCCACCCCAACTTTGTCTGGTCTTCACGGTTGGTTGGTAAAATAGAAACTCAAGTAGAAATTGCAGTCCAGCCTCATATAACTGAGACAAGGTAGGTTCCTGGGGCTAAGAATCCTGAAGATGCCATCAGACAATGTAGCTTCTCTTGAAAAGCTAGACTTCTTTCTAGGTCTTGGGTATGAAAAGTTGAGCCAGGCCTGTTCAGAGGTGTTTGTACTGAAGACCTCAGGTTAGCCTGCAGGTTAAGGGCACAGACAGGCTAGGTGGACAGCCTTGTGCTCACTCCTTAGCTGTCTCCCTTAGGGTTTCTGTCGCTGTGATAAACCACCATGACCCAGAGCAGCTTGGGAGGAAAGGGCTTGTTTTATCTATAAATTTCAGGTCCCAGTACGTTATTGAGCGAGTGCAGGGCAGGAATCTGGAGGCAGGAGCTGAGGTAGAGACCACGGAGGAACACCACTTACAGACTTGCTCCTCCTGGCTTGCTCAGCCTGCTTTAGTATATGCTCCAGGACTACCAGCCCAGGCGTGGCACCACCCACAGTGCCCACAGTGAGATGGGCCTTCCATATCAATCGCTAAGCAAGACAGTGCCTCAAAGGCTTGCCTATAGGTTGGTTTGATGGGGGCATTTTCACAGTTGAGGTTTCCTGTCCTCAGATGATTCTGGGTCTCAATTTTCATATGTGGAAAATGGGGATAAGGTCCTAGCCATGGGGATGGTGATGAGGCTTCAGTGCAGTGGCCCAGGTACAGCGTTGATTGGTAGGGCTGGTTAAGGACCACTGCTGTGGGGGTGACAGTTATAGTCACTGTACTGTCAGAAAGAGGCTCTCTGGGAGTGGTCTGACTTCAGGGAGGCCTGCTGCTGATCCTGTCTCTTCTCTTCTGACCCCAGGCCCTGGAGGAGGCTCTCAGCATCCAGGCCTCTTCATCTCCACCACCAGGTTTCGGGAGCCCAGAAGGGTCTGGGGGCCACCTGAGGAAGCAGGAGCTAGTGACACAGAATGAGCTACTGAAACAGCAGGTGAGGCTCAGAGAGCTGGTGCATCCCTGGGAGCCAGCCGACCCTCCCCCATGCTAGCTCTGCCGTCCAGTCTCTATGAACCTGGCCATCATGTTTCTACTCCTTAATATTAAGCCACCAATCCCTTTGTTCAAATAAAGTCCTGTCTCAAGTCCACAGTGTAAGACAGAAGAACACAGAATTACTCTAGCGAAGTTGGATCTGGGGCTCACGGTGCTCTGCTCCAATCTCCAGTGCCCCCAGTGAGAAGCATGGGGTCTGGGCCTGAGCAGTGCAGCTACCAGAAGGATGCCCTGACCCCTCACATACCGGTCCACTCCAGGTAAAGATCTTTGAGGAGGATTTCCAGAGGGAACGGAGTGACCGTGAACGGATGAATGAAGAGAAGGAAGAGCTGAAGAAGCAGGTGGAGAAGCTGCAGGCCCAGGTCACCCTGACAAATGTCCAGGTAAGAGCACCACCATGACCTTAAGGGGTTAGAGGGCCCTAGGGACTTACTAGACCCCATCTCTACTGCCACTCCTCTCTATGACCTGCCAGTGCCTTGTCCTCTGATCTTTGTACAGTACAGTGTCATGGTCTGACTCTAAATCAGTGTTGAGGCCTAGGAGAGCAAAATGAATAGGGCAGAGTGAAAAGACGCTAGCAGGAAAGTACTTGGGCTGCCCTCCTGACCTGTGTCAGGCCACCAGGAAGAGCAGGGGCCCCACAGCCAACAGCCCAGCTTCTGCGGTGCCCATTAGTGCCCTTCCTGGAACGTCCCAAGCTTGAATGGCATCCTGGACCTCAGCCATCTGCCCTCAGGTTGTGAGGCCTTGGGCCTACACCTGCCTATGAGCCATCTGTACCATTGGCCTCTCTCCCTCCTCCAGCTCAAAGCACTCAAAGATGAGGAGAAGGCCAGAGAAACCCTCAAACAGCAGAAGAGGAAAGCAAAGGTGAGCCGCTGGAGGGAATGGGCAACATGCAGGGTCTGACCACCTTCAAGGAGCGGGGTCCCAGGGGAACAGTGCCAACACAACAGTCCTTGTTAACTGTCATCAGTCATCTATGACCAGGTCCCCAGTTCTGCCTATGTCCCAGCCTCCCTGACCTCCCAAGAGCTAAGATTCCAGCTACAGGGTAACAAGGTTGGTGCCACTGGCTGGTGGCGGGTCAGAGGCAGATATGAGCCTTTCTTGCAGGCCTCAGGAGAGCGCTACCACGTGGAACCCCACCCTGAGCACCTCTGCGGGGCCTATCCCTATGCCTACCCACCCATGCCAGCCATGGTGCCTCACCACACCTACAAGGACTGGTCCCAGATCCGCTACCCTCCACCCCCCATGCCCATGGAGCACCCACCCCCACTCCCCAACTCTCGCCTCTACCATCTGGTGAGTCTGTGTCCCTCCTTCCTGCAGATTCCATCTAGAAAGGAAGGTCAAGTGAGGGGGTGGGAACCTGCTGTCCAAGCGGTTTCTCAGAGACAGGGTGGCTGTAGGCAGATGTCCAGGTCTGGCCCTGGGCTTCTCTCCTTGGAATTAAGACTCTGCAGCTGTAGCCCCTAGCTGCTCAGCACCAGTGGTGTCAAAGGGAGGAGGCCCAGTAGGAATGCAGAGTTGGAGGGACCGCCATCAGATCCCTTCAGTTGAGTCAGGTCTGACCTTGACCATGCTTCTCCCCCTTCCTCTGCCTCTTTCCCCTCTCTCCATTCTGTTCTTTCCCTCCTTCCCTTTCCTCCTCTTATTTTGGCTCCTCTCCTTTTCCCTCATCTTTCTCCTGCCCCCTAGAGTTGTTGTCACTTGCCTCCTCTTCTGCAGTCTCTATAGCAGCCCTACTTCAGGTGTGCCCAGCTCTCCCCTCGGTAGCTACAGTGGCCTCCTGTCTGCCCTCTTTTGTAGCTTCTCCCCTTATGCACATTTAAAACTGGTGACGATGCTGTGCTTAAGAGGTTGGTCAAAGCCAGGTGGTGGTAGCACACCTTTAATCCCAGCACTCAGGAGGAGGAGGCAAGTGGATCTCTCAGTTCGAGGCCAGCCTGGTCTAGAGTGAGTTCCAGGAGAGTCAGGTCTACACAGAGACTCTGTCTCAAAAAAAAAAAAAAAAAAGGAAAGAAAGAACAAATGAAAAGAAAAAGAAAAAAAGAGGTTGGTCAAACAACTAGATTGGCTCATGTAATCCCAGCACACCTGAGGGAAGAAACTTGCCCACAAGTTTGAGGCCAGCCTGGGCAACATAGTGAGATATAGGTCACCCTGGGCTACAGAGTAAGACTCTACCTCAAAAAAACAAGAGAGGAAAGGAGGCATGAACTAAAAGCTACACTTGGCCATTTTCTCAGCTGAGTGATGTAACCCTTAGGATTTGGTACTTTGCTCCTGTGCGTTTAGGACTGTTCTGACTGTAGCTGCTGCTGTGGCTCTGGAATGTGGTTGTGGATTCTTTTTTTTTGGGGGGGGGGTGTTGGTCTTTTGGTTTGGTTTAGTTTGGTTTTGGTTTTGGTTTTCTGAGAGACAGGGTTTTTCTCTATAGCCCTCACTGTCCTGGAACTCACTTTGTAGATCAGGCTAGCCTTGAACTCAGAATTCCACCTGCCTCTTGCAGTGCTGGGATTAAAGGTGCCTGCCACCACCCCTGACTCAGTTGTGAATTCTTAAGCGCCCGTCTTGTTGCAGTCAGAGTACACCTGGCGTTCACCCTGTGCAGGGATTCAGAATCCGACCTCCCAAGTGATGGACCCGCCCCCAGACAGGCCTGCGGAACCAGGTGAGTGTGGGTGCGCTGGTGGAAAGGACTTTCACCAACCAACATTGACCCAGTTTACAGATGCTGTTGTTTTGTGAGCTTGGTGACGTGGAGGCCCAGCTTCCTGAAGTAGTGTTGAGAGAGGAAAGATGCTGACTGGAACTAGAAATGATTGGTAGGAACATACATTTCGCTTTCTAGTACTGTGCTAGGAGCAGACATGTTCCTATCCTAGTGAGGGGCAGAAGTGAATTTTAGTACTCACATAGTCAGATGGGTGCCACTCGAGTGCCCAGAAGAGCAAGTTTTGTGAGAGAGGTCAAAGGGCCTGACCAGGAGCAGGGTCAGGGGAGTTTTGTGGAGACGGTGACATCCTAGCTAGAAGCCAGAGGGCTGCGGGATATTCTTGCAGAGAAAAATGACAGCCGCAAAGACCTCATGTATATTACTCAGTTTTCTGTCTCTGGGACAAAATGCCTGAGACAGTCAACTTCCAAGAAGGAAAGATTGGGGTTTTGACTCAAGTTTCACAGACTTGAGTCACTGGGTACTCGGCCCCATCACTTTGAGCCAATGACTCTAATGCATCGTGGCAGGAGAACACAGCAGAGATCTCTTCACTTCCTGATGGCCAGGAAGCAAAAAAAGAAAGAGAAGGAGGAGCTGGGAGATCTATCTTCTGCAGGGGCATGCTTGTAATGACCAACTTCCTCCTACTTCCTAAAGGTCCACCACTCCCAGAGACCCAAAGGCTGGTGACTGAGGCATTTGGGGCCAGCTGCCTCTAGCTCTGAGGCGTGTGTCCATCTCACAGTGCATGCGGCCATCTCCCAGAGTCCCCATGATCTTGACTCTTATGGCATTGCTTAAAAGCCCAGTCTCTAAGGCTCAATGCAGACTTATCTCTGAGAACTTAACAGAAACAAAAAGAGACAGGCATGGTGGCACACACTGTATTCCCATCACTTGGGAGGTGGAGGCTAAAGGAGCAGGAGTTGAAGGTCATCCTTAACGTCACAGCAAGTTTGAAACTAACCTGGGCTATGACTATCTCAAAACAAAAATCCAAAGAGAAAGTTTCATGCTTCCAGTACAGTAGACAGTGTTGGGCAAGTCATAGAGTGACTAACCCTGTTTCAGATGGGAGAGGGTGTCAAGACAAGAAGATCAGACCAAAGTTATACTCAAACCCAGAAAAGCAGACAAGAGCTCCATAGCTCTGGGCTGTCACTGTGGCTGGCTGTGCTTGCTGCCGTGGCTCCCCACTGATCCACATTCTACACTCCTGGCATCTTTAAATTCCTGGGATCTCAAGTACAGCTTAGATGTCATCACAGTTTACCTGCTACCCTGTCTGGAGTTGTCCACTGGAACTTGGATCCTGCCACACACTGCCTGACCCCACCCCCCAGGCCTTCCTTTGAAATCTGGGTGGAAGCCATGACCCCATAACACTTGGCATCATGCACACCTGCCAAAGTACCATCATGTGGACAAATGCCAACATACTGCCAATTAGAACTGGGCCAGAGCCCGCTTGAGTCAGAGCTGCAGTGGTCAAGGGCCTGTGAGTATGCTGGAGCTGAACATGGCAGAGAAATCCTCTGGAAGTAGTTCTCTGGGCAGCCTCCCTAAAGACACATGGGAGGCTTTACACGTCTAGGTCCTCTGGCCTGAGACTCTGTAATAAGCCAAGTTGAAATCAGACTTGCAGTGTTCCTCCTGCCTTTGCTTCCCAAGTGCTGGGATTATGGATGGAAGTCACCACACTTTACTTGGGGTCTTCCTGTTATGGAGATACCCTCAACACATCTTTCTTACTATTTCTTTTTTTGTTAAGATTTATTATTTTTAATTGTAGGTGTGAGTGCTGGTACCTATGGAAGTCAGGTATCAGGTCCCCCTTGAACTGGGGTGGTAGGTGACTGAGCCACCCAATGTAGTTCTCAGTACACGCTCTTAACCACAGAGCCATCTCTCTACCCCGAATTGCTTCTTTTGAAGGGTCCTCCTTGGCATACACTCAATGCTTCTTTTCTAGCCAAGCTACAGTATTTTTTAGTTTGTCTGCCCTGCCTTTGCTCCTGTGCTTAGAGTAAATCTGACTGAAGGCAGTCAGCAGAAGCTGTGACACTGCCAGAGGCCGTGTGACCTTGACATTTGCTCCACCTCACACAAATGTTGGGGCGTGGACAAAGGGTTCTTGCCAAAGCATAATACAAGTGGCCCAATTTCCAGTAGGATCTTCATGTCTACCCAAAATGTAATGAGCCCGGCCTCACTGCCCACACACCAGTCAGAATGGAGCTCTCTGAATCCTCACTACAATTGCCCATTTAGTTTTGCTTACAGCCGTCTAGGCGCTTTCCGGGGCTCTGAACCGCATCACAGACTCCATGATGATTGATCCCTCTCTTGGTCAGCAATTTCCTTGGTTGGCAGTTTGCTTGGTCAGCAATTTTCAGTGTTACTCAGCTTTCCATCCCTGGGCCGAAACACCCAAGATAATCTACTTACACAAAAGAAAGATGTAGTTTTGACTTAGAATTTCTGAGGTTTCATCCCATGGTTACTTGGCCCTGTCACTTTGGGCCTCTGGTGGCTGGCCTCTCTCAATAGGAGTATATAGCAGAGTAGGCCTGTTCACCCAGAAACAAGAAAGCACTGGAATTCCAGTATCCCCTTCAAGGATGCTTGTCTGGTGACTTTCATTTCCTCCATGGGGCCCTACCTCCTAACTGTTCTTTCCTGAGAGCATCATGGACTAGCTGGTGACTAAACTCTTAAATGTCCTTTTGGAAAACATTTAAGATCCAAGTCATGGCATTTTAATAGGAATGAAGGAAAGTGGTTGATTTCAGCATCTGAGGGAGCCAAGATCAAGGAGCTGTGAGAGCTTGGGCAAGGTAGGGTGAGAGATGTCAGAGGTCTCCAGGTGTAGGGCCTTTGCAGAGTGTGGCTGGAGAGCTGGTCTGAATCCCGAGAGTAGTGTGGAGTCCCTGGATATCGTATATCATAGTGACCTGACGAGAATGGATCTTTGGAAAGCTCCATCTGGCCACAGGGTTATTAAAGTCATTAAAGAGGCTAAAGGACCTGGAGCTACAAGCTAGTCAGGGGACATGGGTCTTCTCTGCAGGAAGCACTGAACCTGTGGGACTCCAGGAAGGCCATGTGAGAAGTGGGTGCATGCAACAGGGAGGCCATGCCCATGGAGAGGGACTTCCTAGAATAAGTCACTGTTGTGTAGAAATGAGGCCTGCTCAGTCAGGAGGTAGTACAAGCAGAGGCCACAGACAGATGACTCAGGCAGGGCTGGAGAACTTGATGCTTGGAAGAGGGGATTGGACTGGCTGATTATTTTCCCGGAGGGTCTTTGAAGTCATTTGGGGCTGCCTTAGTGAGTGGCAGAAGGTGGCATGGTAGGCAGGCCGGACTCTTCTTCCACTACTTAATTTTGGGATTTGGAGATGGAGGGACTGAGTTCAAATCCCAGCTCCAGCACATTATAAACCTAGGGCTTGGGCCAAGCTTTTGTAACTCTTTGTCCTAGTTCTCTCCTCTGGTGCAGGGTAACAAATGACCTGCTCCTCAGGGCTGGGTGCAGATTGCATGATGAGCGCCCTAGAGACATCCTGGCATTCAGTAGCATCCAATAACTGTTGTTTACCTAGTGAGGAAGCCTGAGAGTTGGCGTCTGTGCGAGACTGGGAGGCTGAGCAGGCCACATGGTCTTAAAGCTTCCAAACTTTTGTTTATTTAGAGACTGCAAAACATGACTGTGAGGGGCCTCATTGAGACTGCATTGGGTCATTTGGCTCCACCTTCATCTTGCAGAGCCAGCTGACCTCAGATTGCCAAGAAACTAGAGGCCTTGTGCATGTTCTGTGTGGCCAGAGCCTTGACTGACCAGAGACTGGGATGAGCAGGTGACCCACACCCCCAGCCCTGCCTTGAACTGTTTACAAGACTAGAGAGACTACTTGCGAGGCCTTACCAGGTGTGTCTGGATGGAACTAGGAAACGCTCAACACACCCTGCCTCTTGCCAAGATGAGGGGGCCTCACCTGGCTTTGACCTGCCCTCTTTTCCTGAGGCTACTGGCTGTCCATCCTACAAGTGGGGTGCAACGAAGACCCCTTCCTCTCAGAACCTCGAAGAACTGGTTCCAGGCTCTCCAGAGACCACGCCCAGTTCATGTGCGTGTGTAATTTTTGCTTCAAGCTCAGTAGCAGGACTTGCCCCATGTCCCCTCCTTACCCCTCCATGAGGAGTTATGGGAAGGGGGCTCTGTTGCAGAAGAGAACAATGGGATGTTCTGATGTCAGCATGCTCTCCACTGCAGCCATGGCAGCCTCTTGAGAGCAACCATGATCTGGGACGAAGGCCACACCATCATGTCTGCTGAAGGGCCCCAGCCTGAAGCTGCCTTCAGTCCCCCCTCCCCCAGTTAGATGTTCATGGTGCCAGAGGTCTGTATTAAGGTAGCTGTCTGTTGCTAGGCAGCTGTTTGCACAAATCTTGGACATAAATCCAACTTGAGGATCAACATTTTGTGACTGGTAGTTTTTCCATGCCCTCACGGCCAATAGGAGTGCTGGTTCTGGTTCTGGTTCTGGTTCCGGTTCCTCCTTCAGCATTCCTTTCCTATATACCCCTGAGGGAGGGAAGATCCTGGGTAGGGAATAAGAGGACTTGGGGCTGGAGCAAGCCTTAGTTCCTGCCCTTCAGAAATGATACCCTCTGAGCCCTCTAGCCCTGAGGAAGGTGGGTGAGACTGAGCTGATGTGAACTTGGTTATGGACTCCAGTAGCTGGACAAGGGCTGCAGTATGGGCCTAAGTAGAAGCCAAATCACAGGCCCCAAAGCACACCCTACACACTTCATTTCTCTTTCTCCTTCCTTCACCCTCCCTGTTTCCATCCCCAGTTCCCACCTCCCATGCCAGGAAGCCACCACAGGTAAGCTGAGCTGCTGCAGAAAGGCCTTTACTGGGCAGATGGGGGGTGAGAGATGCCAGTGGACAAAGTGAGAGAACAGCATGTCTTCCAGAGGAGCAGGGGTGGGATCCCTGCCTGGGAGCCTAAGCCTGAATGCACTAAGGGCCGGCCCCACAAACAGGTTCAGGGGAGGCCCGCCCATAAGGGCTTCGGGCCCCTCCTTCATGGAGACACCACCTCTGACTTGGGGTACATGGCCATCACACTCACAGTTGCCTTTGCTGATCTCAGGAACACTGTGGGGTGGGGTTGGGGACTTGGGAGGGCCCTTCAGGAAAGATGAAAGAGGCTGGCAGTGTAGTGAACCCAGATGTGTATGGGGACTTAAGTGTGGGCATGTGGAGATGCTGGCCCCAAGGGTGATGTCCAGGTTTGAGAAGTACTGTTGGACCTAGAACTGGTGTTTCCACTGGGTTCATTTGGAACAGAAAGCTGGAAGGTATAGTTCCCCAGTACCAAGCTGTGAGCACAGGTGGTCCATTCCTGGCAGGCAGACAGGTGGCTGTGTAGCCATGCACACACAGGCACAATTGTCACATGTGTGCACAGTGGTACAGACACACAGTTGTGCCAGGTTTGTCTTTTATGTAATAAGAAAGGGGGCCTGGGGCCGGTATAGAATGATTGGGAATGTGGGTTCCTTCCTGAAGAGCCCCTCTCCAGCCCTTGCATGATGGACAGAGGATAGGGGTGTGGGGTGGGGGGACATCAATTACTTCCATCTGGCCCCTAGGGCTGCCTGCTGCCTCATGTAGGACAGGATGTCCATCTTGACGTTGCTGACTGTGGTCCGGTGGTACCAGCGCATAATAGGTTTGCCGTCCGGCCCCACCAGGAACTTCTCAAAGTTCCAGCGGATGTCGTGGATCTTCATGGGTTCCCAAAAGAGGCGGCTAGGTGAGCCCAGGAGCTCCGCAGTGGGAGGGCAGGAGTTCTAGTGCAGGATGAGAGGGGTGTCAGCCTGTCTTGAGGCCCCTCCTGATTGCCCCTCAACCTTCCTGGGAGAAAACTAAAGGAAGGGCCCCAGTTTGAGAGCTAATGCTCGACTGCCCATCTCTGCAGTGACTGGAAGGTTGTAGGCCCCTCAGACGCCCCCCGTGGGCCTTTGCTGCACAGTAGGCTGAGGGACCACAGGGTCTGTCAAACCCTCTCTTGGGAGTACTAGACCAGGGCCAGGACATCCCTGGGGGCTGAGATGCGTGGGGTGGGGCCTGAGCAGCTGGGGGGAGATCCCCCCAGATTACCCACGCTCACCTTCAGGAAAGTGTAGACCTTCTGTTCTTTCTCCCCGTTCACATCTCCTTTCTCAAAGAGCTGGAAGTTAGGGACAAAGCCCCCACCTGGCCGGACATACCTGCGAGGAGTGTACTTGGTGGGTCCAAAGGAGCCACACATGGCTCAGACATAAGGCGAAGGGACTGAGAGGGGACGGAGAGCTGGGAGTCCCTTTTATCCAGTGGCGGCTCATTACTTGGACACCCACAGGCCCAGTGTGTATTTGCCATCTCAGTCCCTTCTCTGCACCACCCAACATACCTTAGGACTCGAACTCTTCTAGGACTCCCAACCAGTTCTGTTTCCTGTCCCCTCACCCTCATTCCATTAAACCCCATCCTGGGATGGGCATGGGGGAACAAGTAACCGAGTGGCTGGCATGGAGATAGTCAACAGCAACCTCTGCAGCCTCCCACTCTGCCCATAGAGGCTACCATCTCCAACCACAAGAACTCACTTGAGACTGGGTAGGATCTCCGAGTTCTCGCCCGGCTCCTGTTTGCCAAATTGATTGCTGGGGAAGCCCAGAATGACCAGACCGAATGGGCCAAGTTCTTCTTGTAGTGCATTCAGTTCTTGGGCAGGGAGAGAGCAAGAACAGGTGAAGAACCCGCCTCATCACCCACTCGCCACCCACCCTTCAGATCCCTGGAGCCTCTGAGACCCAAGGAGGTTGGATTTTCCCAGGGTGACCCAGTGAGTCCTGTCCTGACTCCAGTGTGGGGACAGTGAGGTTTGGGAAGAGAGTGAGGAATGTGCTCCCTTACGTCAGTAGCCACAGGGCCACTGCCTGGGTCACTCAGCTGAGGGCTCTTCCATCTGCCCCTGAGCAGACGGCTGAGGGCTTCCTTAGGGTGGTGGTGCTGTCAGGATTCACATCCCTCCCATTGGGAAATTCAGGAACCCAGAGAGGCCCTGGCCAGCCCTCGGGTTTCCTCAGCAGCCCTGAACTCGGGTACAGTGCCAGCACCTAGCCATCTCTTCAGAGACGCACTGCACTGTCCAAGGACTGGACAAAAGCACGGGGCACAGAGCCACTGAACCATACACCCTGCCTGCAGATCCAGGAACTCTCCTGCAAGTGCAAGCCCAGTAGCCAGGCTCTGCTTGACTCCAAAACATTGCCCCAAGAACCATCAAGCTTTGGCCTGATTGTTCCCTTGGGTTTCTGACTGTCCTCACTGAGAAGAAAGGCTAGAGGATACTGACTGACCTAAGGCGGCGTGAGCTCCAGTCAGATGCTGAGTTCAGCCATTGCCAGCCTTATGGCCCTAGTTGTTTACACAGGCTAAGCCTTGAAGCCCTTTCCCGTGTACTGAGTTAAGAGGAGGGCTGAGCTAGACTTTTTGAAGGTTTGCTTAAGAATGAACTGTTGAACCGGGTGTGGTGGTGCATGCCTTTATTCCCAGCAGCTGGAGGCCAGCCTAGTCTACAGATTGAATTCCAAAAGAGCCAGGGCTATGTAGAGAAATCCTATCTCAGAAACAAAGCAACAACAATAACAAAATGGACTATTGGTTGCCACCAACACACCTCTTATCAACTTCTAGAGCTCTAAGCTAATGGGGCCCGTTCTCCAGAGCGGAGCTAAGAGAAGGGCCCACACCGATGGGACTGTAGGGAGAGAAGCATTCTCAGCCAGCATGAGCTGCAGCCACCATTTCTTCAGTCAAGGAAAGCAAGAAAGTACACAGCCAGGGTAGCTGGAAACTAGAATATGTCCATCAGGCCTCAGCCTTATATAATTATCTGCAGGAAATATGAAATGCAGTGGAGCTGGGATATAGACTTCGGCCTCTCAGTCTCCATCACCCCTTTCCCCTTCCACCTCATGGGACTAAAGTATACCCAAGGGGCTGGATAGATGGCTCAGCAGTTAATAACATTGGCTACTATTCCAGAGGTCCTGAGTTCAATTTCCAGCAACACACACTAGAGGTGGCTCACAACCATCTCTAGTGGGATCTGATGCCCTCTTCTGGCGTAAAGTTGCACATGCAGATAGGGCCCTCATAAATAAAATAAATCATTAAAAAATAAGTGTACCTAAGTGACAGAATCAGCCCCCAATTAAGCAGTGAGTTAAGGCATGGAGGCGCTCTTACCAAGGTATTGGTCTGTTAGACCTCAGTAACTGGCGACGTTGACAAAGAGGACGTATTTTCCTGCGTATTGCTTAAAAGGGATGTATTCTTCTCCATCGATGGTGAGGGCCCCGTACTCATAGATGGTACCACTCACACCTCTATGGCAGTCTGTCTGAAAGAGAAAAAGATAGACACCAGGGAACAATTAGAGTGGAGACAGTTAGGAAGCGGACATTTCTCCACCTTCCAGATACAGATGATTCCCACCAGAAAGAGAATGACTTACCCAGGACCATAAAACCTGGAACTGGATTAAAACTGAGGTCTCCCGTTCACTAATAAACACTCAGTATTTGCCTTAGGCACTTCTTGAGTGCTGTGGAACCCTGAGGTTAGCAATACTTACATCCGTATTTCATAGGCAGTTGGGCTGGAACGAGAGGCAGAGTTGGGTGGCTTCTGGAATAGTCCAGGCAAATATGAGGAGGCCTGTGCTAGGTACCTGGGAAGGAGACGCTGGACAGAAAGGATGTGTCAAGGTGGAGTGAGTCAGAGGCTCCCAGTCTGAAGGACTGGAAGGATGAGGTATGAGAAAGCAGGGCGGAAACCAGGATCCAGGAATAGAGAAAGGTTTGTCATGAGGGTCACAGTGTGAGGGAGAACAGTCTGCAGAGATGAACGGTATGATGATAGCTGTATACTACACTCCTGTCTGTCCAGCTGCCACTCCAGTCTACCCCATCCAGGAAAATGAGGGGAGGAGCCCCTGCCACCAGATCAGTGCTATCCCCAACCTTCACTTCCCCCTGGAGTAGCCATTTTCAACCCAGAGAGAAGGGAAGAGATCTACTGCCAATCAACAAGATGTTGCTCTGACCCCACCTCACCCCCAACATAGACAACAAACCTCCAGGGTTTGTTGTGGGAGAGGTCATTGGTTCAGTAGATGGGAGGGCCACATGGGAAAGGAAAATCACCTCCCTCTTCCCCTTGCTGCCAAAGCAAGGTCCTCAGCCTGAATGGGTGAAGGAGCTATTCAGGCAACAGGGTGGGGAACCACTTGTGGGATGCAACAGAGTGTCTCTGTCATGAAGTCACTGCAGGCCGGACTGACAGGGTGAATCTGGCTGCCTTTGCAGATGGTCCCAGACAGCCTAACAGCTCTCCAGGCTGTGGTGCAAAGTCCCTGCTCTCCATGAGTCTAATATTCCAGGTACTGTGACTGTGTGTTGGACTGAGTGCCCATCTGGAGAGCCCTGCTCCAGGCTTCTGAAGCCCCAGCAGGGATCACTTCCACCCTAAGAAGCAAACAGCACCAGGCTTGGGGATGACATCAGTAATGCCAGCACGGGAGCAGAAGCAGGATACCGAGAGTTCAGGAGCAACCTGAACTCCACAGGGACATCCTTCCTCAGCAAGAACAACACAATACAAGCAGAGCAGAATATGACCCCTGCTGCCTCCCTGCATGTTACCCCACCTCCCCCACATCACCCCATGCTGCATATCAGGCCAGCCATGGTGAGGAGAAAATCCCAGGGGATGACTGAATAATGGAGCTTTGAAACAATGGGTGGTACAGCCTCTTTGAGTGGAAGGAACACTGGAGCCTCTTGAATTAGATTTTGTCTTCACTGCTTTTGTGGCACTGAGCAAGCCACTTGATTTTTTTTTTAATTAACTCATTTATTTCTACTTATTTACTTTGGGCTTCAGTATAAGAGGATAATCCCAGCTGCCTCCCGAGGTTTGTTTTTGTTGTTTTGTTTTGTTTGGCTGTGCAGGTGCATGTAGAAGCCAAAGGAGAGAACTGTGAGATTTTCTCCGTTAAATTATATCATTACGTCTATTCACTTATTTGGGGGCGGAAGCCATAGCATCCATGGGGAGGTCAAAGGACAGCATGCAGGAGTCAGTTCATTCCTACCATGTGACTCCCAGGAATCAAACTCAGGTCATCAGGTTTGGCTACAGGCATCCACACCCACTAAGCTATGTCGCTGGCCCTCTCCAACTCGTGCTCAGTGTTTGGCTAGGCTGGCCAGTGAGCTCCTGGATCTGCCTGTCTCTGCCCCCAACCAGTCCCCCACTGTTGGCACATATGGCCATGACTGGCTTTACATGGGAGCTGGGGATTTGAACTCAGGTCCTTGCTTTCGTGACAATGATTTTACTCACTGAGCCGTCTCCCCAACACTTGAAATGATTTTCCGAAAACTGTTAACAGATCAGAACAGGCGTGGGTCAGCAGGGCATGGAGCTTACTGTGCCCACAGCAAGGGCCAAGAGCCTGTGAGGCTCTTCCGTCATAGTAAGGAACTGCCTGAGATGTTTGCTAGCTGCCCTGAGAAATGAATAGCGACAACGGCCATGCTTTCTAAGGGGGGAGAATAGGGCTCATGCAGGGAGCCCAGGCTTGGAGAATGGTCTGTGGTGAGTGAGCCATAGATAGCACTCACCAGCTCAGTCCCTACCAAAGCATGTTCCTCCACCGGGGGACCAGAAAAGAGTACTGAGGACACCAGAAGGGTGACACTGGCTGCCCAAGACTGCTGCTCCATGCGTTCCCCTCTTCTGTCTTCTCACACCCCTCGGTGTGATGCTGTGAACATGACAGGTCTGAGACACAGGAGACCTGCACTGGGCTCAGCTGTGCCCCTGGCAATGTGTGACCGCCCCTCCCCTCTCAGGATTCCAGCCTGTCCGCCATAAGATGAAGTGGGATTCAGGGCCACTTAAGGCCCTTCAGCCTTGACGTCAGCCTGTGGTCCCATGATGCTCTCTGCCTCGTGCAGTCACCTAGAAACCAGCAGTTACTAGGCTCCCACGTCAGCAGCTGTTGGTCTACAGCTCTGCAAAGCCTTTTGCAGCTGTAAGCTGGACCAGACAGAGGACGTCCCCTCTTGTCGCACCCTCCTTCTGAGTCAAGAGGACATCTTCCGATGGCTGTGTCACCTTGGGTCTGCACATGTCCCTCCATGTTCCCTTGCCCTGAAGTTGGGCCAAGGCAAGCGGTTGCATCCCAGAAGCCAGAGCGGTGGCATGTTAACTCTAAGGACCTAAGAGGCCAGGTGGGCATGCCTGGGCTGTCATGAGCCACAAGCTCAGCTAGTTGTGAGATAAGATCACACCTCACCCTAAGATTTTTCTAGACCATTCTCTCTCTTCTATCTGAACTCACCCATCTCTCCCTGATTCCATGGACAGACAGCAAAAGGCTGTGATGAGTATCATGGCCCATGTACTTACCTGCAGCCTCCTTAGGACCAGTTTCAACCCACTCCCCACCCCAAGCTATTCCCACACTGAGGCACAGGGCTGTGGCCCAGTCCACCTCACCCCTACTCCATACCCTAATCTTGAACTCCGTCCGGTCTCTGTCCTAGAAAATGCCTACTGAGCTGGTGACCAGGAATGGGGCTGGAGAGAAAAATGAAGGCTCTACCGGTACCCCATCTATTTAGACTAAGGAGCTGAGGGCAGAAAGGGCTTTAAAAACAGGAACCACTTTTGGGACTGTCTAAGGGTGGACAGAAGCTGGGTAGTGGTGGTGTAGACCTTTAATCCCAGCACTTGGGACGCAGACAAGTATCTTGTGCATTCAAGGCCAGCCTGGTCTACAGAGCAAGTTCCAGGACAGGCTCCAAAGCTACAGAAAAACCCTGTCTCGGGAAAACTAAATAAATAAATAAACAAACAAACAAAGTAGACAGAATCTGGAAACAGCATTGTAGACATAACAGGATCTTAGAATGAAGACCCAGAGGATTTTAGAAACCCAGAAACGAGAGAGAGATAGACAGAGATTGAAGACATCTCTCTCTTTTTCCTTGGGTCTGGCTCTACTGCTTTCTGCCTCCTCACCCTAGGGAAGGAGAGAGGTCTGCAGAGCCCACCCAGGCCTGATCAAGGAGATAAGCAGGCCACATCGTCTGCCTTCAGCCTCCCTATCCCCACTCCGACTTAGAGTGCCACACCTGGACCAGCGTAGTTGGAGCTCCAGAAGACTCTGCCTGGCCTGGGTTGGCTTTTCTAGCAACTGTGTTTGCTATGTGACTGACCAGTTAGCTGTGAATAGGGAGTGCAACTAGAGGGTTCCATAGCCTTCCAATCATCCTCTCTCCTCTCCAGCTATACCCTGCTGATGGAGAAACTGAGGCCTAGAAAGGGATGTGCCTCCACCCCCAGCAATTTTTCAGAATGGCCACCAATTGCACTCTCCTGCTGCCTGCGGGGGGGGGGGGGAGTCAGGAACCCACACCCTCTCCAAAGCCCACTGAATGGAACAGTCGGTCCCAGGAAACTGAATGTGGCAAGACGCTGCCGAGATGACAGTGGAGAACATGAACTCAGGCAAGACTGTCCTCCCGGGTTCGTTCTGCCCGCTGAAGCACGCGAGTCTGGGTTTGATGGAAAGGTGCAGAGAGCGAGGGTCGCAGAGCGGGGTCACCGCGGCAGGGCAAGGGGGGGCACCCGGTGCTTCTGGGGAAGTGGTGGCTCTCTCAGCGGCGCGGTGGACACCGTCTTGCGCCCTGGAGATTCACTCACCTTGGACTTCTCTTGTCCCCGGCCCGGCGGAACGAACCCCGCCAGGAGCAGGGACAGAAGGCACGATGCCCGAAGGAGTAGAGCCATGGCGGGCTGGGACGCCTCTAGGGATGACCACAGTCCGTCTGAGGTGTCCAAGGCGCTCAGCCACCTTTCAAGCCCTCACCAGTAGCCAATCCGCAGCTCCGCCGGGGTCTTGCTAGCCAATGGGAAGGCGGCTGGTATTTCAAGAAACGAGACATTCCCGCCCCGTTTTCCTCCCTCTCTCCAGGCCCGGGTGACAGTGGAGAGAAGGGAGTCAGCTGCCAGGGAAGAACTAGAGATGGGCGCGGCCAGGGCTCCAGACAGCACCCAGGATACAGCTCTCTCCCCAACCTCTAAAAATTAGGGACCCTGCCCTGGGTACGGAGAACTTAAAAGAACATCGGACCCATTCAGTGCAGAAGCAATGTGTGCGCCAGGTGTAGAGGCATACGCCTGTAATCCCAGAATCCAAAAAGCTGAAGCAGGAGGATTGCATAGGTTCCAGACCAACCGTAGCTACAGAGTGGGACCCGGGGGCAACTGGAGGATGTAGCTCAGTGGTTTAGTACTTGACCACACACGTCAAGGAGGACATGCATGAGGTCATAGGTCCATCAATCCCTAGCAAACGAGAGGAATGTGTGATGTGTTTTGAATGCAGCCTTCTCTTTTGTTAAGTTATGGACAGCCATTCACGTGGATGGGGACCAGAAAATATCCCCATCCTTTTTTTTTAATAATTTATTATGATTTACTTAACTTTATTTTATGTGCATTGGTGTGAAGTTGTCAGATCCCCTGGAACAGGAGTTACAGACAGTTGTGAGCTGCCATGTGGGTGCTGGGAATTGAACCTGGGTCCTCTGGAAGAGTAGTCAGTGCTCTTAACCACTGAGCCATCTCTCCAGCCCCTCCCCATCCTTTTAATTACACATTGAAAACTATGTGTTCATCTCAGTGGTCCTAAACTCATTATTTTCTCTCTCTGAGCCTCTGTTTCCTGAACTGTCATGATGGAATTGGTTAATCATCTCTAAGGTCCCACTGGTTCTGACTGAATGATGAGCTTCTCATTTTTCTTTTCTTTCTTTCTTTTTTTTTTTCTTCTTAGTTTTTTGAGACAGGGTTTCCCTGTGTAACAGTCCCAGCTGTCCTGGAACTAGCTCTTGTAGACCAGACTGGCCTCGAACTCACAGAGATCCGCCTGCCTCTGCCTCCTGAGTGCTGGGAAGGCATGTGCCACTGCCACCCAGCATGATGAGTTTCTGAGCGGTGGACCAAGCCCCTAGGGTACACAACAGGTGTATAATATTTGTTGAATCAATCATTAAATTTCATATAAGGTCAGGCCAGGCAGCTCTAGATAGGGTCTTTCAGGTTCCATCAGGCTACAATAGGGAATCGGTGCGTCCTGCCTTGCTACCACAGTAGGCAGGGAAGCTGTTAGCTTGACAGATTCCTGCAGCTGGGAATAGAGCCCAAGGACTGCACATCAGAACCACTGTGTTGGAGTCTCCAAGGCATCGGCTGAGCATCTGCCTTCAGACACGGTGCAGATGGGATCCTAAGACACCTGATCTCGGTTTTGGTCATGTGAGTCCTAGGACTGGATGCCTTCCGGAAATTTTCTGGCCCAGAAACGCCTCTCGGTACTACGCTTTTACCGTGATTCGGAAGTGACTGTGACGCGTGGAATCTGGAAGGTGTTTTCTGCATTCACAAAGCTTTCCTCACAACTCACGGTGGCCAGTGACAAGTCTCGGGAGGCAGAAGCCCTTGCTCTGCAAGCCTGATGACGTGAGTTTAAGCTACAGAACCGAGGGCGGAAGGAAGGAACCCATATCTGAAGCTTGATCTCTAGCACAATAATAAACAAACAAACAAATAAATATATAGGTCATAAATTCATTGTGTTGAAGTATAAAGAACTTGGAAGCCAGAAAAAACTTATAACACATGGAGGCATGTGACTGTGGCTAACACAATAGGTTCTCAATTAATGTCACTGTTCTAAAACCTTAAGTCCCTGAGGCCTAGTAACACTGGAGTCTTTAATGAAAATTCCCACAGCAAATCCATGGCAAAGAAGGTACCAGAAACTGGTCTCTAGTCCGTGTTGCTGTTGTCTTTTGTTCTGTATGGTCTGGGAGTGAACTACAATGCTCACACTTCGGGTTTTGAATGATGGCATTTATTAAGCGTGCTGCATGGGTTGGGTTGTTGTCTTTGTTTTTGTTTCATTCTTGTCAACTTGTCCTAAATTGGAGTCATCAAGGAAAAGGGAGCCTCAGCTGAGGATTGCCTCCATCAGATTGGCTTGTGGGCAAGTCTGTGGGGGCATTTTCTTGATTGATAATTGATAGGCCCAACCAACGGTGGGTGGTTTGACCCTTGGGCAGGTGGTCCTTGCATGTATAAGGAAGCAAACTGCTTCCTACAGTGTACATGGAGGAGGCATGAATCCCAGGGATTCTGAGGCGGCTAAGGAAACTAAGGAGGATGAGGTGGTGGATAGCAAGTTCAAATCCAGTCTGCGTTGCACGTTCCAGGTCAGGTGGTTGCACTATGCAGCGAGACCCTGTTTCAGAAACAAAAGAAAAAAGAATTATACACACACAAACACACACACACAAATAACTAATAGCTGAGCTACAAAGTAAAAGACTATCTCAAGGGCTGGAGAGATGGCTCAGAGGTTAAGAGCATTGCCTGCTCTTCCAAAGGTCCTGAGTTCAATTCCCAGCAACCACATGGTGGCTCACAACCATCTGTAATGAGGTCTGGTGCCCTCTTCTGGCCTGTAGGCATACACACAGAAAGAATATTGTATACATAATAAATAAATAAATATTTAAAAAAAAATTTAAAAAAAAAAATAAATAAATAAAAAAGACTATCTCAAAAAAAGCCATTCCCCTAAAACCAACCGACAAAGAGATGGCATGAAGGCTGGTGGCGCAACCTATGGCCCCATTACTTGGGGTACCAGAGAGGGGGATCACAAGTTCAAAGTCAGCCTGGGCAACTTAGTGAACATCTGTCTTAAGTTTTTTTTAAAAAAAAAAAAAAAAAGAAAAGATGCCGGGCAGTGGTGGCGCATGCCTTTAATCCCAGCACTCGGGAGGCAGAGGCAGGCAGATCTTTGTGAGTTCAAACTACAGAGCTAGTTCCAGGACAGGCTCCAAAGCCACAGAGAAACCCTGTCTCGAAAAACCAAAATAAACAAATAAAAAGAAAAGAAAAGAATGGGGGATATAACTCAGTTTGCAGCGTGTTTGCACCATGAAGCCCTGAGTTCCAGCATCAGCACCACATAAATGGGCAGGAGGATCATACACTCGAGACCAGCCTGAACCATGGAAGACCCTCTCTCTAAAGGAGAAGAAAGAAGAGGCATAAACATCTGAATTAGATATGATGGCTCATCCTGTAATTCCAGCACCAGGGAGGCTGAAGCAGAAGGATCATGTATGTTAGGCCAGCCTGGTCTGCAGAGGGAATTCCAGGACAGTCCCGTCCAATACAGGGAGAGCTTGTCAGAAAGAAAAAACACATCATGGAGTACCTGCTTAGGAAGTGCCAAAGCCCTGGATTTGATTCCCAATGAAAGAGAGATGGGAAGGGGAGGGAGGAAGACCTTTGAAGCAGATCTGGTAGGTTTGTTCCTGAGAGATGTTCTCCACCAAGCAGCTTCCATTTGCCCTCAGGTTAAAGTTCAAATTCCTAAGGGACTTGGAACTTACCCATTTCATCTTCTGACCACTCTTCTGATCCTGCCTTCCTCAGCTGGATAGAACAGTCTCTGTTCTCAGCCTGGAGTTCAGCCTCACATGCAGATTTTCTTTGTGCAGTATCTGCTCCCCCACCCCATCCTGCCCCACCCCACCTTCCCACTTTAGCTAGTTTTCTTCTACTAGTTCAGGACTCTCATTTCTTGAGTGCTGCTCAGATCCACTCTGTTTATTTTTGCTGTTGTTGCTGTTTGGTTTGTTTTTTTGTTTTGTTTTGTTTTGTTTTTTTGAGACAGGGTATCAGCCCTGGCTGACCTGGAACTCACTATGTAGACCAGGCTGGCCTTCGACTCATAGATCTTCCTGCCTCTGCCTCCCTAGGGCTGGGATTAAACTACCCATCCCATCATCATGTCCTGCTTATTTTATACACTAAACTATAAGGTCTACAAAGTCTTCATTCACAGCAGCTCAAATGAGGCTTGATACATATTAGCTTGGTAAATACCTGTCACACACTATCAAATGAAGCAGACTTTGGCACCCAGAACAAGCAGGATGGCAGGCAGCCTTTGCTAACCATTTGAGCCCACAAGACTATGTGAGACTGGAGGCATGTGGGCTGTTCTGAGGAGGCTTGTTCGGGAGAGGTGACTTGCAGTGGTCTGTGGGAAGAGGAAACAGACATTTCAGAGCCTTAGAGGAAGCGTTAGGAGGTTTTACTTCCTGTCTGAGAACATGATCTCCTTCATCTCATCTCAGAGAGCTGGGCGCTCAGTTTGGCTCCTTAAAAAAACAATTTAAGGGGTCTGGAGAGATGGCTCGTTGGTTAAGAGCACTGGCTGTTCTTCCAGGATTGGGGTTAGTTCCCAGCACCCACAGTGCAGCTCATTACCATTTATAACTCCAGGTCCAGGGAATCCGATGCCCTCTTCTGGTTTCTGCAGGCACCAGGAATCCAAGTGGTGCCCAGACACAGACAGATGCAGGCAAAACACCCATACACACAAATAAACACAGGTAACTAAAACAGAACTTAAAACATCTTCTTGCCAAGAATTATGGTGTGCACTTTTATCCCAGCACTATAGAGGCAGAGGCAGATAGATCTCTACAGGAGTACAAGGTCACAGTGGTCTACATGGTAAGTTCCAGAAGAGCCAGAGCAACACAGGGAAATACATTTATTTCTTCTCTTCTGCTGCCACATGAGTCCCAGGGATGAAACTCCTGTTGCCAGGCTTGGTGGCAAGCCAAGCTTCTACTTGCTGAAACATCTTATTGGCCCTGCCTCTCTGCTTGGTTGGTAAACAAGAACTAGAGAGGACGGCGGAACAAGAGATTTTGTTAAGTGCTGATGCATTGTGTCCTCAAGGAAAACAGGACCACGAGTTAATGAACAAAAAGAACTGTGACAGCCAGAACACTGAAAGGCACCCATTGCTGAGTAAGTGGTCTGGAGGCCAGTGAGGGGTCAGCCAGTCCAACTTATGAACCTAGATAGGGGTGGCAGAAGGGAGCGCCCCGATTGTTCACTGCTAGAGCCAGACAGCAATCTGTTTTACAATCAAGAAGAGTTTGCAGAACTCAGGTGGGGCCCTGGAGTTTCTGGTTTCCAGAATAATTGGCAAATGGAATCTCAGAGTCAGCTCACAGGCAGGGGGCCAGCCAATCAAGAGTGAGTGAGGTGCCCTGGTAGTAGTGACACACAACTTTAATCCCAGCACTTGGGAGGTAAAGGCAGGTGGATCTCTGTGAGTTTGAGGCCAGCGTGGTCTACAGAGCGAGTTCCAGGACAGCTGGGACTATGCAGAGAAACTCAGTCTCAAAAAAACAATCAATCAATCAATCCATAAATGCATAAATAAACAAGTACATAAATGCATAAATATATAAATAGTTAATGAGGGGTGAAGAGCTGTTCAGCAGTTAAGAGCATTTATTGTCCTTGCAGGAGACCCAACTTCAGTTCCCAGCACCTATGTTGGGCAGCTCACAACTACCCCTAACTCCAATTCCAGGGGATCTGAGTCTTTAGGCAGGTACTTGCACACACACACACATTTGCACACACACACACAGAACTAAGAGCTGGAGCCTGCTTCTGAATCAGCACCTTCCAGAACCTGAGCCTTCCTTTTGTCATTTGTGGAACAAGGAGCTGGGTGTGCCAATGTCTCTCTAGAGGTGAGGATTAAGCGAGCAACCATCAGTCACACAGTGACCTATACACAGATGCTGACTTTGATTTATTACTCTTTTTTTTTTTTTGTAGCCCAGGCTGGCCTTGAACTTGATAGGTAGCTAAGGGTGCCCTTGAAATTTATTTCTCCAGCCTTCATCTCCCTAGTATTGGAATCAATAGACTTGGCTTCTATGGTGCTGTGAACAAAACATGGGAGTTCGTGTATCTTAGACAAGCACTCTACCAAACTGAGAGCTTCACCCTCATCCCCAGTTTAACTTTTGAAAAGGCCTTGGGACCTCATAAGAAAGATGGTGTCATCATTGCCATTTTCTACATGACACGACACGGATGTATAGGGAGATTAAGTAGCTGTTTACAGTCATATACTTGGTAGGAGGCAGATCCAGGTCTGAACCAGAGACTTTGTCTTCAAAGTTCTTGCCAATAACCTTTAGGCCTGTGCCACCCAACAAGGTGGCTACTGACCATGTGAGCTTACTGGGCACCTTGGAATGTACCCAGCCCAAATTGATAAGTGCCAAGAGTATAAAGTACACACTGTTTTGGAAGAATTGTTCTAAAAAAAAAAAAAGGCAAATGGCTAGTCATAGCTTGGTGGTGGATTGCTTACTTAGTATGTATGGAGCCCTTTGTTCAATTCCCAGTACAGAAAATAAAAAAGCAAAATGTTTATTATAAACCAGGCATGGTTGCTCACACTCTTGGGAGATAGAGGCAGGAGGATTAGGAGTTCATGGTCATCCTTGGCTATATATCTAGTTTGAGGCCAGCCTGGTCTACAAGAGCTAGTTCCAGGACAGGCTCCAAAGACACAGAGAAACCCTGTCTTGAAAAACAAAACAAAACAAACAAACAAACAAACCAGCTACTGCCCAGTGTAGTGGTGTGCATCTCTAACCCAGAGCTCGGGAGGTTGAAGCAGGAAGAGTGCCATGAGTTTCAGGCCAGCCAGGGTTAGTTACATAGTGAGTACCAACACTCAGAGCTATGTAGCAGGACCATGTTTCAGAAAGAAAGCATCTCCGACTGGTTATAGCAAATTTTAAAATTGTGACTCACATCGGCCAGCGCTGGCTTATTTACTCGTTAAAAATTGGCCTCGGGTTCTGGTTGCTTCTGGGAAGACTAGCCTTACCTCCTGATAGGGGCCAAGGCCATGTCTTGGTTCGCTGATTTTACTCCAGGGAGCCGCAGAACCTAGCATATGACATGATTTATCCCATTGGAAACTTGCAAAATCAGCTCACAGAGAGTGCTCCTGGGACAAGGTCCAGAGGAAGCCAGACAGAGTAAGCCCCTGGAAATCCTCTCCTAGCTGAGTCACCTGTTCAGTTCCTCTAGGGAAGAAATGTAGCAACTCCTTGAGCTGCTGTTTCACAGGGACGCTCATTAGAGACCCGGTGCCCCAGGATTTTATTGGAGGCTCATATGAAAGTACCCTCCACTAAACACATATCAATGCTATAGACTGCATAAGCTCAGTTGTTTGTGCATTTGCACCATGCTAATTCGTTCTGAGCATGAAGAATTCTCCAGAATAGAAGTTTCCCAAAGCTAAAGGGAGATGCAGGGCAGGTCTTTTTCTAGGGAGAGCAGACTCAGTCCTGCTGTGTTAGCTTTCCCAGGCACTGGCCCAGCGAATGCGGGCTTTGTCAAGTTAGACTCTAGACTTCTATAACAAAGCATCCCACATGAGCTAAGTGGCATGGAATCAGCAGAAGCCTTTGTCCCTGACTTCTGGAGGTTGGATGTTGAAGTCAAGGTGACAAAGACTCAGTGTCTGGGAGGCCTACTCTCTCAGAGGAGGCTGACTTCTCGGGGTAACCCCAATGATGATGAGTGAAGCCCGTTTTATATGGGCACTAATCTCCTTCATGGTGGCCCCACCCTCGTGACTGAAGCACATTCCCAAAGCCACACTTCCCAATACTATCCTATGAGCAGTTCAGATTTCAACTGATTATGGTAGGAGTGAGGTCACTTCCTCTAAAGCTCACATGGCTTGAAGGGGATATAAAAGGGAGAGGGACTAGAGACATGGCTCAGAGGGTAAAAGTAGTTGTCGCAAAGCCTAACAACGCAAGTTCGACCCTCAGAACCCACAGAAAGATGGAGAGAGAGAACCTACTGCCAAAAGTTGTCCTCTGACCTCCGCGACACATGCTGTGGCACATACACCCACACATACCAAAAAACACCCACACAACACCCACACATGCAATAATAATACGTAATACGCAATAAAGAGGCAAGGGAGGTGTCCCTCATGACAATCTTGTTCAACCTTCTCATCTGGGTAGTGTTTTTCAGTTCTCACTGAAAATACAGTCATCTATGGGCTATGCATCTAGGATGGATAAGGCTCCAAGCTTTCTGCCAAAATGTCCCTTCCTGTCCTCTGATTGTTCATGTCTGATTGTCCATGTCACCAGAACCCACGACTCTAGTAGCTACCCTCCACCTTCCCTCTATCTTTTCTAGTTTAGGGTTCACCTGGGAAACCAGATTGTTTTAGTTTCAACAACTACCTATACAAACAGCCAAGACTTCTGGGGCACCTGCATACAAACACAGTGAGGACAGAGGGAGAACTGCCCAGGGGGTGAGCCACCACATCCCCTGCCTTCCTCTCAGCATGGTCACTGCCAACAAATGGCCAGGTCAGGCCCACATCACTTGCATCTGATCCTCTCACCAACTCAGATTCCGGGTCTGTCTGGGCAAGTCTACTTAAGAAAGTTCTGGACAGAATCCTGAGTCTTTACCCTATCTCAGGAAGGTAGTAAGTTAGTCCATTCTCCATACGCCTTGAGCTCCCCTCAGCCTGAAACAAGAAAACTGGGTTCCAAAGCTGTCTAGGGACATTCAGTTTCTCATGAGCTGGCTAAAGCCCTGAGAGCAAATGGCTGATGCTCCAGAGAGGCTGCCCCTCCCAGTAGAGGGTGGGTCAGAGACTGAAGGTAGACTGTGGATAAATCATGCCCTTCCTTCCTCCCTCCCTCCTTTCCTCCCTCCCTCCTTCCTTCCTTCTTTCCCTTCTTCCCATCCTCCCTCCCTCTCTTCCTCCCTCCTTTCCTTCCTTTTTCTTAATTCTGTTCCCCTTAAATGGATATTTCAAAAAATATTTTAATTACTTTAAATCAATATAATTGATTGATTGATTGTGTGCCACAGTAACTATGTGTAGGTCAGAGAATAGCTTGCAAGAGTTGGTTGGTTTTCTCCTTCTACCATGTAGGTCCCAGGACTCAAACTTAGCAGCAAGTCCATTTACCTGCTGAGCCATCTCACCCATCCAGCTATTTTGGATTTTAAATGAGGTAGGACAGTTTACTTCAAAGCCTGTCTTTAACTCCAGTTTCAGGGCACCAGATGACCTGTTCTGGCTTCCTTTGGCACCAGGCGTATGGTGTACAGCCAGCTATACGTGCAAGGCAAAGGATCCGTACACATGAAAATAAATTAAATAAATCTTTAAGCAAATAAATAAATTGGAGGTAGATTGAGGAAGGTGCCAAAGTCAGTCTCTGACCCTGTCTACATGTGGGCAAGGGTCTTTACACACATGTAGGCAGATGCACACACACACATAACTCCCCCAACACAGAAAGTGAACACAGAATAAAAATAGTTTTTTTTTAAAAAAAAAAAAAAACAAAAAACACATGACCCAGTGGATCTTACTGCTCTCACAGAGGATCTGGGTTCAGTTCTCAGTACCCACATCAGGGGGCTCACAACTGTCAATAACTCCAGTTAAAGGGGATCCGATGTCCTCTGGCCTCTGTAGGCACCACACATATGTGGTGCATATAAACTCAGGCAGACACACATATATACACATGAATAAAAAGATAAAACCCTTAAGACAAAACAGCGACAACAGCAAACTGAAACCCAACCAGAGGTATCTGGAGCCAGGGTGCTTTTCCCAGGGCTTCTTTTTCTCAGCTCTCAGTGCCCCAGAGGAAACAGACTGACCGACTCTGCAGCATGAGGCTGGAAATGAATCATTAGCTGTAGACCTGGTGTTGTGACTGCACCATCCCCCGGGTGCCGCTGGCAGATTTTCATGCAGCTGCCTGCCCTGTTGCCGAGTTCTGACTTCTGCCTAGTGTGACCCCAGCCCTTGTCTTGCTACTGATGTGTGACATTTCTAAGTTCTAAGTGAGAGTTAGTAATTGTAATGAATAGGGTGTTACTCACTCAGTTAGGTCTGAAGGCTATGCCAGAATCATCTAATTTGATTCCTGCCACACCCATTTCGGTTGTGGAAACTGAGGCACAGAGGTGTAAGTGGATAGCTTAACCCACATACTTATCACCCTCCTGTTGAGGATCTCTTTCCCATCTAGTTTCCAGCCTGTCCCCTGAGTCATCTCTGCGGACACTCACTCTGCATCCCTGCTTCAAATATCATTCTGAGGGCCTAAGACATTGTACCCAGTGTCACAAAGCTAGAAGCTCAGTGATGAAGCTAGGTTTCCCGACATCCCATCGATAGCGTCACACATTCAACAAACTACTCCATGTGAGTCATAACTTGTAGAGGTCTTATCCTTTCTCCTCCTCTGGTCCCTTTTTCCTTTCCCCCTGAAACTGCTCTCCCCTCACCCCCTTCCACACATACTCCAATCCTAAGACGGGGTCTCAGCTTTTCCCAGTTGGGACTGTCTATATAGCTAAGGATGACCTTGAGCATCCAATATGGCATTATGGGTGGACATCACCATGCCCAGCTTATGCGATGCTAAGGAACTCAGGGGCTTCATGCACGCTAGGCAAGAACCCTGCTAACTGAACTATGTCGCTATGAACTATAACCCCCACATTCTAACAAGATGCCTCATTAGTTCATTCATTCATGTTGATGATGCTGGGGATTGTCAGAGTCTCTATTATGCTAGGCAAGCATGCTACCACCACTGAGCTCCACCCCCAGCCCTATTTGAAGCATTCTGTTTCTCTTGGAATCTTCCAAATGTGTTCCCTGCTTTGGGTCATGGTGTAGAAGGAGTAGCATTGGGCTAGGACTTGGCATATCTGGGACAGTCCTGGAACTTGCTCTGTAGACCAGAGCTGGCCTCGAACTCACAGAGATCCACCTGCCTCTGCCTCCCGAGTGCTGGGATTAAAGATGTGTGCCACCACTGCCCAGAGACACATCCCACTCTTAATTCTCTCTCCAGCCCATTTTCTTCTCTGAAGGTGTTGAGAAGAACCTGGATTAGGTGATTTATGCCATCTTATCTTCGGGTTTAAGCCACCTATGCTGATGCCAGCTGACCTTGAAGGGGCAAAGCTGGAGATTGCCTGGAACACTAGCTTATTACATGGCCCTGCAGGTCACATTTGTTTAAGCCGCCTCATTCCCTGTCTCAGGTTTAGTCCCATTCTAGAGCCACACCTCTGATCTTTGGCCTTTCTCTGGCCCTGGTTCAGCAAAGCTCCTGGAGTAGATTGCTCAACACAGCCTCACTCCAAAGCAAGAAGTACAATCCTCATGCTGACATTCCATGCTTAATTAAATTATGTATAATCTTTTCTTCCTTCCTTCTTTCTGTTTGAGTTAGGGTCTCATATAGCCTGAACTGCCTTGAATTCACTATGCAGTCACAGATAAATTTGGTCATTTTGTTTGTTTGTTTGTTTTCTGAGACAGAGTTTCTGTGTAACTTTAAAGCCTCTCCTGGAACTAGCTCTTGTAGACCAGGCTGGTCTCGAACTCCGCCTGCCTCTGCCTCCCGAGTGCTGGGTTTACAAGTCATACCACCACACACAAATCAAAATGCTTTCAAAGCCCTGTGAAGTAGAAGCTAAACAAGGTTTATTTTACAGTTGTGGTAACTGAAGCTGTGGAGCTGCAGTGAACTGGCCCAGTGTGCTAATGAGCCACTGAGCTAATGATGCAGATGACCTAGCCTGTGATGCTGCTCCTCTGGTCCCTCCAGTCTCCGTTTACTTTCCATAGATTTACTGGGCACTGGCTATTGTAAGACCTGGGCTGGGCAGTGAGGATGTGGTAGTGAACAGGACAAATATGGTACCCGCCTTCACTTGAAGAAAGTAAATGCCGTGATTTTTTTTTTCAGGATCAGAGACTGATCCCAGGGTCTCCCATGTGCTAGGGCAGATGCTCTAGCACTGAGACACACCTACCACTGGGTCATGCTGCACCCCTCCCCCACAGTGCGTGTGTGTTTGTGTGTGTCTGTGTGTGTTTGAAACACGCCTAGGCTGGCCTCCAACTCATTCTATAGCCAAGGATGACTACTGCCTACTTCTCAAATGCTAGGGTTTCAAGTCTGCACCACTGCACTTGGCTCCCAGCCCTTTTTATTTATGTGTTCTGCTGTTGTTGTTTGCTTGTTTGTTTGTTTTGAGGCAGAGTCTCTCTCTATAGCCCTGGATGTCCTTGGAACTCAGAACTCACAGACCGGCTCCAGCTCACAGAGATCTGCTCTGTTTGCGTCTGCCTCTGCATCCCGAGTACTGGGATTAAAAAAGTATGTGCCACCACGCCTGGCTCCTAGCCCTTTAAAAAACTGTTTTGTGACAGGGTCTGATTATTTAGCCCAGGCTTGACCTCAAACTCCTAACTCTCTTGCTAGAGGTACCCTGGTTACAGGTATGCACCAGTCTCATGCTGTGCTTCTAGTACGTTTGCTGGCTACGGGATTTCATGTATCTCAGACTGTGCAGCCAAAGCTGGTCTCGGACTACTCACCCTTCTGCCTCTACTTCCCCAGTCTTTGCTGCTCACGCTATTTTAAAAAAGATAAATGCAGCTGGCTGGTGGTGGCGCACGCCTTTAATCCCAGCACTTGGGAGCAGAGGCAGGCAGATCTCAGTGAGTTCGAGGCCAGCCTGGTCTACCATGTGAGTTCCAAGACAGAGAAACCCTGTCTTGAAAAACCAAAGGGAAAAAAAATAAATGCATATCAACCATAAAAGTAGTTTGCTCATCCAAATGAAAATTTTGTCAGAGGACAAAATTATAATGATTTAGCCTCACAATCTTAATTGGTTTTATTTTCTACTCTAGAATCAGTTAACATTTCATTATAGTGTTCCGATGAGCTCAGCAGGGGTTGGTTTTTTACGAACAAGGAAAGGCTGAGAAAGCAGAAACAGAGGCCAGGAGTGGGCTGATGTTAAGAGATTCTCCTTGTGTGGAGACAGAGCTGGTAAGGGGTTGACGGGTTCGCGCTGGTTCTGTTTGTGAGGATTAGGCAAGGAACTTCATTATCACACAGACGGAAACTCCTGTTTGGAAAGTTCTGAGTTTTTTGAAGATAGGGTCTCACTCTATAGCCCAGGCTGAACTGAACCCAGGAAATCTCTATGTAGCCCAGGCCAGCTGTAAACCTCCAGCAATCTTCCTGCCTCAGCTCCCCCACCCCAGTGCTAGGATCATAGGCATGAGCCACTTCATCTAGTTGTCTAGATTTCTTTCTATCTGTCTATCTTTCATCTCTCTCTCTCTCTCTCTCTCTTTGAGACAGGGTCTCACTATGTGGCTAAAGAAATTGTTTTGTTTTGTTTTTCAAGACAGGGTTTCTCTGTGTGGCCCTGGCTGCCTAGAACTCACTCTGTAGACCAGGCTGGTCTCACACGGAGGTCCACCTGCCTCTGCCACCCAAGTACTGGAATTAAAGGCACATGCCATCGCCCAGCTAAGAAATATTTTTAAAATTTACACTATTTTATGTGTATGAGTGTTTTGCCTTATGTGTATGATGTCGGTGGACCGTGTATGTACTTGGTGACCATGGAGGCCCAAAGAGAGTATTAGATCCCATGGAACTGAAGTTACAGATGGTTGTGAGCTGCCAGGTGGGTGCTGGGAACTGAACTCTGGTCTTGTGTGAGAGCAGCTAGTGCTCTTAACCTCCTCTCCAGCCCCTGTATTTTGGTTTCTTAGTTCTTTTCAGTTTGAGATGTCATTCTGTTGTGGCCCAGGGCAAGAACCTCATCTAAAACAATGACCTTCTATCATTTATTTTTGGTGCCTCCTTCCCTGTGCCTCCCACCATCTTTCTGCTTTTTCACGTTCCTCTGTCCAAATCAAGGTCCTCCGCTATGCGTAGGTGCTCGTACCTACAATCCCAGCACTCTAGAGGCTGAGGTAGGAAGATCACCAGTCTCAAGGCCAGTCTAGGCCGTGTGCTAAATTCCAGGATAGCCCTTGTGTCAAAACAAAACAAACAAATTGCCAGGCGGTGGTGACGCATGCCTTTAATCCCAGCACTCGGGAGGCAGAGGCAGGCGGATCTCTGTGAGTTCGAGCCCAGCCTGGTCTACAGAGCTAGTTCCAGGACAGGCTCTAAAGCCACAGAGAAACCCTGTCTCGAAAAAACCAACCAACCAACCAACCAAACAAACAAACAAATCAAGGTCTGTCTGGGCAGGTCAGAGTCATAGGCCAACAGCTTCACCACTTGATTTTGGCCCTCCTTGTCTGTCTCCAGGATAAGTTGCTACTTCCCGCTTAGACAGTGGAGGCAAAGGGCCCATCACCACCCCCATTTTATTAAGAAAACAAGCTCAGAAAGATCAATCGCCCACTAAAAGTTACCAGGTGCAGCTACTCTGAAAAAGTATCCTTGTCCATTAGAGAAGATGGGGTTGGGGTTAGGGAGGTGGGACAGGAGAGCAGAGAGGGGCGGGAGAGAGTAAGCACCGAGAAAAGAAGGGGAAAGTGTGGTTCTTGGTGCTCTGCCCTAGCAAGGGCCCAGTGTCCAGAGCTGTCCCATCCCAGGAGGCTCACTGGAGGCAGGAGGGTGTTTATGAGGAACCTCTACCTCCAGAAGCAGCATGACCTCCTGGCCTGCCCCTGCTGGTTCCTGCCCCGTGACTGCTCCTGGCTCTAAACAGCCTGTTTGTTAAACCGCAGGAAATTGGCCCCTCCACCACTTACTTTATCTCCCAGTGTGAGCAATTAGAGAGAACAGGAGGTTCCCAGTCAAGAATTTCCAAACTGGGAGGGCCGGCTGCTAGGAGCTTGTGGCACTCAAAGACCTGGGCTATAGGGGCTTTGGAGCAGGTTCAGGGCCTCTCAGAAGACTGGAGGGCTTCAAGAGCCAGGGGCGGCCACTTGAGGGTTATTACATTGACTCACCTCCTTATTTAGTCTAATAGTCCCATCATTAGAGCCCTGTGATGACATCAGATAAAGTGATGATAATAAAAGGCATGTGGGGATGGGCAGGGAGATAGGTGTCTGCGAAGTGCTTGCCTTGCAAGCCTGAAGACCTGAGTTCAATCCCCAGAGCTGGTAGCTGTTTATTTGTTTTAAAAAGTTGGCTCTGTGGGGGCTTGAAGAGATGTCTCAGCAGTTAAGGACACTTGCTGTTCTTGCAGAGGACCCAGGTTCAGTTCCCAGTACACACAGGGCAATTCACAACTGTCTCTAATTCCAGTTCCGGAAGTTCCAATACCCTCTTCTGTGATTGGTGGTTCCTTACGTAGTTCACATACATAGACACAAAATAACAAAACTAAATACATCTTTAAAAAGATGGCTGTGTGGTGGTGCACGCCTTTAATCCCAGCACTCAGGAGGCAGAGGCAGGCGGATCTTTGTGAGTTCGAGGCCAGCCTGGTCTACAAGAGCTAGTTCCAAGACAGGCTTAAAAGCTACAGAGAAACCCTGTCTTGAAAAACAAAAACAAAACAAAACAAAAAGATGGCTGTGTAGCCCACATCCCAGCACTGGGGAGGCAGAGACAGACAGATTCCCTAGTGCTCACTGATCATGCCTAATCTACTTGGAGAGTTCCATCCAGCCTGTGACAGACCGTGCCTCAAAGGCAAAATGGGCTGGCAAGACAGCTGAGTGGGTAAAGGCACCTGCTGACCTGATCTGATGACCTGAGTTTGAGTCCTGAGACTTGCACAGTTAAAGGAGAGAACTGACTCTGCACAGTATCATGGCACCCCCCACCAAAAAAGCCCCAAATACATAAATGTTTAAAAGAAAAAGGTGAACAACACCTGAAGAATAACACTGAGGTCTCTGACTTCAAACTCCTGGTCCAAATGTGTGTTCATGCACACAGACACACACACACACACACACACACACACACACACACACACACACACACACACACACAGCATTTGCTGAACATCTGCCCTAAACACCTGACTCCTGTCTGGTCCAGCCCATCACTTACTCCTCCCCATAGCTAATCATGCAGGACGAACTCACTTAGGGGACAAAGTGCACTGCCACCTAGCATATCCTTACCCTTTGTGTGACCTTAGGTCATTCAACCACCATCTCAGCATCTTGAAGACCGCTATGCAAGTACTGTCATGCTTGTGTTCCTGTCCTTGGAGGGTTCCCTGAGATACTGTGATTGATGTCAGACCTGGTACCTCTGCTTGAGCAGTCAGAATTAGCCAGATCTACCCTAGGTATCCTTTGAGAAATCTCAAAGTGCTCCCAAGGTACCCACCAACTTAAAGGCACATGGTTGACACCGCTGTAATGAAAGACAGGCTAACAAAACAAAACCAAAAAAAGCAGGAAACAGAAAAAAAAAGTTTTTAAAAAGCAATTGACTTTAAAAAGTGATTGGAGCCGGGCATGGTAGCATAGGCCTGTAATCTGAGACTCAGGAGGCTAAGGCAGGGTAAAGGTAAATGCAAGTATCACTTGAGCTGCATAGTAAAACCCTATTTCGAAGAAGAAAAGAAAAAGAAAAGAAGGGGACCTAGGATCCGAATATGGGGATGAGTGGCAGCCAGATTCATTGGAGTTGGAATAGTGGGATGGGAGGAAGTGGGAAACCACAGAGGAAAACTCTGCGGAGTGAGTTTCTGGGAAAAGAAGGACATGTCCAAATACAAGAACTGGATGGAAAATCAGGATATTTACCACTGCAGAAAAGAACAGAACAAAGAGCATCTTCAGTTCCAGGGCAAGTGGCGAGATGTGACCTCCCAAGGACACAGGACTTTGGGCCATAATTAAAAGGTGCTGAAAGCCAGCCTCTCCCAGGTCCCGTCCTGCTGGCCAGTATCTGCAGCAATGCTAAGTGCTGTGGTTCCCAGCCCCTCCCCCAGCTTCCAGAAACTTCTGGTGATGCATGTACACTGGCCCGTCTTGAGCCTTGGAATATGCCTCTATCTCTCTGTCTCTTCCATTCTTTCTTCCTCCTATCAAACCTTTTTTTTTTTTTTTGTAAACTACCTGAGGGGGAGGGGGGTGGTGCACACTCACCATATCTGTGTAGAGGGCAGACAACCACTTGCAGAAGTCAGTTCTTATCTTCCACCAAGTGGGTACCACATAATGAACTCAGGTCCTCAGGCTTAGCTGGAAGCTCCTTACCTGGAGACCTGTCCATCTTGCCTGCCCACCAATTTTGTATCTTGAAGCTAGAAACCCAGTGCCAAAATAGCACAAGGGTCTGCAAATAACTTTATTTATTTTTCTTGTTTTGGTTTCTTTTGTTTTTGTTTATTTGTTTTGTTTTGTTTTTCTTTTTGAAAGGAGATCTATAAAGCACAGAATAGGTATGAATTTGCCATCCTCCTGCCTCTGCCTCCCAAGTATTAGGATTACAAGCCTGTACCACCATGCCTGGTTTTCTTTGATGAACCCACTTGTTTGTTTCATTGTGGTTTTGCTTTGCTTTTATTTTGTTTTGTTTTTGAGGCAGGGTCTTACCATATAGCTCTTGGTTAACCTGGAAGTCAGTAGATCAGACTGGCCTTGAACTCAAGGAAGTCTACCTGCTTCTACCTACTGAGTGCTGGGATCAAAGGTGTATGCCACCAAAATGAAACATCATCTCTTATAGCTCAGGCTAGCCTTGGACTCATAGTGTTGGCGAGGATGATTTTTTTTTTTTTTTTTTTTTTTTTGGTTTTTCAAGATCAAGACAGGGTTTCTCTGTGTAATAGTCCTAGCTTTCCTGAAACTAGCTCTTGTAGACCAGGCTGGCTTTGAACTCACAGAGATCCACCTGCCTCTGTCTCCCGAATGCTGGGATTAAAGGTGTGTGCCACCACCACCCAACAAGGATGATCTTGAATTCTTGATCTACATACCTGTGTCTGAAGAGCTGGGATTACAGGTGTGTGCCTGGTTATCCTTGCTGAATCTTAATCATTTATTTTGGTTTTTTGAGACAGGTTTTCTCTGTGTAACAATCCTGGTTGTCCTGGAACTACCTTTGTAGACCAGGCTGGCCTTAAACTCACAGAGATCTGCCTTTCTCTGCTGGGGCTAAACGGGTGTGCCACCATTGCCCGCTTCCCTGCTGAATCTTAAGATTTTACGTGGCCAGCTCCCTGGGTCATTTCTTCTGTGGTTCAGGTACCATGCCTAAACTACTAGCTGTTTGTGTCCCTCTTGCCTCTGTGTAGCTCTCCCCACACACCCCTTCACTTCCCCTGGATCTCACTCGCATTCTCCTGGCTGCCTAGCAGAGAGACCCTAGTCACAGCCATCTCTTCTGTGTTCCCCGCCATCTAATGAGATTGGGACCCTGGGGAAATGTCTTTTGGCTTTCATTCCTTTTGAAGTCATTTTAGGATTATTTTAACATCCCCCTAACTAGTGTCCTTGTTCCATTACACAATGCACTAGATTAATCTTTTACAGCACCCGTGAGGCCCTTCTCTTTAGTTGCAAACAAAATACAGCAGAATACTCTTGTTCACCTAGCTCTTTTCCTGCCAGGCTCAGCCTGGTTCAGGCCTAGCAGAGCTCAGTCTCTTCAGATGCCTCTCCTGTCTAGGCACACAGACCCCCTTTCCATGCCCAGTACACCTGCCTACCAGGCTTTCTACCCACGTTTTCCATCTTAGAAGTCTCTCCTTGCTCTGTCTGTCCACAGTCACATATTAAAATGTGAGTTCTGGACAGTCAGTTCCATGCTCGCCCAGCATGTACAAAGTTGGAGCCCAGCACATGAACCAAGTGAGGCAGCACACATCTGCAGTCCTCCTTGGGAAGTGGAGGCAGGAGGATTGGAAATTTAAGGTCATCCTTGGCTATATAATGAGTTCAAAGCCAGCCTGGGCTACATGAGATCCTATCTCAAGACAAAAAGATGGTTCTAGTGTTCTGTCACAAGGACCTAGTCAGCCCTCTCTTTTTGTCTCTTTTTCCCTCCCAACCTCTCTCTCTGCTTCCCTCCCTCCCTGTTTCCCCCCCTTACCTCCCTCCCTTCCTCCCTCTCCCTCCTTTTTGTTCCTCCAGGCCTCATGAATGCTAGGCAAGCCCTTCACCACCCAACAACATCATCATTTTCTGCCCAAGCAGGCTTTGAACTTGCAATCCTCTTGCCCTAGCCTCCCTCTTAGCTGGGGCTATAGGCCTCGCAATGCAAGTTTCTTTCTTTTAATATTTTAATATTTTTCATTTGTTCTTTTTTTTAGATGTATTTCTTTCTTTCTTTTTTTTTTCTTTTTTTGGTTTTTCGAGACAGGGTTTCTCTGCAACTTTGGAGCCAGTCCTGGAACTAGCTCTTGTAGACCAGGCTGGTCTCGAACTCATAGAGATCCACCTGCCTCTGCCTCCCAAGTGCTGGGATTAAAGGTGTGTGCCACCATCACCCGGTTTAAGTTTTATTTCTTAGGTATACAGTGAGTGCTCTCTCTGCTTGTATGTCTGCATGACAGAAGAAGGCACCAGATCTTGTAATCAGAGACTGCTCGTTCATTTCCAGCTATCCAGACCCAAATAATCACACAGAAACTATATTAATTACAACACTGTTTAGCCGATAGCTTAGGCATATTCCTAGCTAGCTCTTATATCTTAAATTAACCCATTTTTATTAATCTGTGTATCATCACGAAGCTGTGGCCTACCAGTAAGTTTCCGGCATCTTTCTCCTTTGGCAGCTACATGGTGTCTCCCTGACTCTGCCTTCTCCCTCAATCCCCAGCTCTATTATGCCCTACCATAGGCCAAAGTAGCTTGTTTATTAATAACCAATGATAATACAACATATTCAAAGCATACAGAGGGGATCCTATATCAAGATCTCATTATAGATGGTTGTGAACCACAATGTGGGTGCTGGGAATTGAACTCAGGACATCAGGAAGGGTGGCCAGTGCTCTAACCTCTGAGTCATCTCTCCAGCCCCTTAATATTTTAAT
This sequence comes from Ondatra zibethicus, assembly GCA_004026605.1. Taxonomy (NCBI): domain Eukaryota; kingdom Metazoa; phylum Chordata; class Mammalia; order Rodentia; family Cricetidae; genus Ondatra; species Ondatra zibethicus. The sequence goes on along the minus strand of PVIU01000001.1, from coordinate 582,804 downwards.
TTTTATTCATGCATATGTGTGTATGTGTGAGGGTGTATGATATCTGTGGGTGCCTGCAAAAGAGGATGTTGAATCCCCTAGAGCTAAGGTTATAGGAGGCTGAGCCATGGGATGTGGGTGCTGGGAATTGAACTCAGGACCTCTGGAAGAGTAGGAAGCATTTTAGCCACGCACTCCCTAGCCTTAGAATAGTTTCTTAACCATACTGACTGCCAGCTTTCTTTCCTATAAAACAGAGTGTAATACTTGTCAGGAGAGGCAGGAGGGGATTCAACAGTCTTCCACCAGCCCTTCACTCTTATTATCTGACCTCTCTGATAAAGCCACACCCAGCATCACTATCAGTGTGAATTTCCTGCCTTCTTGGGCCCTTCTGCTTATTCTGGTATGTAACCACTCATCTATTTATGGATAAATCTGTCTTCACACCTGATAGCAACTGCTGGGGAACAGGAATCCTCTTATTTATCTCTGTATGCTCTGTAAAGTCCCTGCTACTGTGCCTAGGACTGTATTAAATGTAGGTAGAATACTGTGAACTTGCCATTGAGAAGGAGTCAGAAGATAGACAGCATTACATCCTGTCCTGAAATCCACACACAGTGCTTGCTCTGGCCACCTCCAGTTTTCTTACCCATATAATGAAGATAATGTTAATTTTAAAGAGAGAGAGAGAGAGAGAGAGAGAGAGAGAGAGAGAGAGAGAGAGACATCATCATCTCACTGTGTAGCTCTGGCTGGCAAGGAACTCACTGTGCAGACCAGGCTGACCTCAAAGCTCACAGAAATCGGCCTGCCTTTGCCTCTCAGTTGCTGGGATTAAAAGCATGCACCACCACATCCAATAACAATGGCCCTATTAATGCCTGTCTGCAAAGTTAGGGTAAAGCTGTGTACATGCATGGACTTCCATTAATTTAAAAAAAAAAATCTTAGCATGGTTGGTTGCTGCCTCCTTGTGGATAAAGATAAAAATCTGTGTGATGACCCAGCAGTCATATTGCTCAGTACTGAAAACAAACCAGGCCAAATGAGAATTTGGCCAAATAGATTCAGCTACAGTGAAATAGATGTCTACAGCATAATGCCAAGAAGAAACCTACTTACAAATGGCACCACATTTCATAAATATGAAAGTTGGTGGACTAAATATTGGTGTTGGTTGATGAAATTCAGTTGATTTTCACTTGCCTCTTGCTCTTTTTCTAGTTTCTTTTTTTTATTTTTTTAATTGATATTTGTTGAGCTCTACATTTTTCTCTGCTCCCCTCCCTGCATCTTCCCTCCCCTTCCAACCCTCCCCCAAGGTCCCCATGCTCCCAATTTACTCAGGAGACCTTGTCTTTTTCTACTTTCTACTTCCCATGAAGATTAGATCTATGTAAGTCTCTCTTAGTGTCCACATTGTTGTCTAAATTCTCTGGGATTGTGGTTTGTAGGCTGGCTTTCTTTGCTTTATGTTTAAAAACCACCTATGAGTGAGTACATGTGATAATTGTCGTTCTGTATCTGGGTTACCTCACTCAAAATAATGTTTTCTAGCTCCATTCATTTTCCTGCAAAATTCAAGCTGTTGTTATTTTTTTCTGCTGTGTAGTACTCCATTGTGTAAATGTACCACATTTTTCTTATCCATTCTTTGATCAAGGGGCATTTAGGTTGTTTCCAGATCCTAGCTATGACAAACAAAACTGCTGTGAACATAGTTGATCACATGTCCTTGTGGCACGATTGAGCATTCTTTGGATATATATCCAAAAGTGGTATTACTGGGTCTAGAGGAAGGTTGTTTCCTAATTTTCTGAGAAATTGCCACACTAACATCCAAAGGGGCTGTACCAGCTTGCATTCCCACCAGCAATGCAGAAGTGTTCCCTTTTCTGCACAACCTCTCCAGCATAAGTTGTCATCAGTGTTTTTGATCTTGGCCATTCTTACAGGTGTAAGATGGAATCTCAGAGTTGTTTTGATTTGCATTTCTCTGATGACTAAGGATGTTGAACATTTCCTTAAGTGTCTTTCAGCCATTTTAGATTCCTCTGTTGAGAGTTCTCTGTTTAGGTCTGTACTCCATTTTTTT